>VYZW01010787.1:165074-204695 GCA_013401315.1 Balaeniceps rex | reverse complement strand
CCTCTGCACCCCTTCTCTCAGAAGAAGGGATAGTAATGAAGTTTTATTACACATAAAATTAGCTTCGGTAAGTGCTACCATTAACTAGATAATAAAAAGAGTTGCCTGAATGTTGCAAAAGAATTGTTTTTTAAGATGTCAGTTAATTGCTAAATGGCTCCAGCTCCTATCCAGCTACTTTATCTTTGCGACAATGAAGACTTCAGCAACTGAGTGAAAGCTTTTATGCCCCTCTTTGTTCCCTGNCATCTTGTCACCTTTCACTGTGACAGTGCTCACCCCTCACCCTTCATTTTCCTTGCATCTTAACACCAACTGCTACTCTGACAGTACCCAGCAAGAATTCGAAGGCTGGGGCAGGGCGGCTTGGGCAGACAGTTAATCCATCTTTCCTCAGCTGCAGCGCANTTTTGATATTAGAGCATCCAGTCAGTCCCTGGCCCCTTTAGTGTCCCTAGGACAGACTGACAGACCAACTAACCAAACTCCTTGGGATGGTCACCAGGACCAGGGCTCAGCTCTGGTGTCACCTGGACTTTCCAGAAGGAATGTTGCCAAAAAAAATAATCACAAATGTGCTTTGAGGCATAACTGAACGTCAGAAGGGGTCTTCTTGGATTGAAAGGGGAAAGTGCTATAAACCCTGAGTGAGGGTTTAAACCTTTTTCAGCTAACGTGTACTTCTCTGAAATCAGAGATGAACCATTAATGAACAAGCAGACAAGAGGGAAGTGGGACAAGGGGGCAGGTGGAGGCGAAGGGAAGATTCACACCAACAGGAGCAAAGCTTGCATTTTGAATCCTCTTTCAAGCGTGTTTATTACTCCTTCAGACCTGACCCCGTGGTACTGTTTACAGTACGGAACTGCTGCCTGAAAAGCAGCTGGTCATATTAAGTCAGAACATTAAACTAACAGATTGTAACATTTCATTACCGTTGTGCCATTTGTGTGAAAACCGAGTCTGTGTTGTTGTTGGGGATGGCCTGCGTTAGGCTGGCATCCCATTCCTTCAGGCCCCTGAGACCTGACTCCGCTTAGCTTTGGCTGATTCCAGCTCTGCAGTCGCTTTTATGTCCGTTCTCCTTGCTTACAATGTCTACTTATTTAAACCTAGTTCAACAAATCTTTTAAACACGTGCTTAAAGTTAATTGCATGCTTTGCTGAATAGAAATGGTTTTAAGCATGTTTAAATTTAAGCATATGGGTAAGTGTCTGGCTGGAATAAGTGCTGTCATTACGAGCAACTTTTGAAAAGCCTATCAATTGTGTGCGTAATGCCTGAGTGTCCCCATGCAGAGCACTCTTTTATTTGGGAGCAAAGGAGCCTAGGCACCTAGACGGTAGGCTTTCTGGCTTTATTCACAGCCTAAATCATCACCAATAACAGACAGTTGTATCACTGTGTCTTACACGTTCATTTATCCTTCAAGAGTTCTGTTTAGTTTATTGTATAGATTAATATGAAGCAAGTTTTGCTTTGCTTTTGTACAATGACGCTGTCTTGGCATGCAAGCTCTCCATGTACTGCGTAGAAAAACCGCTACTTTCCATCAAATCCTGTCACCTTTATCCTGTTCTTGGATGAAATGCCTGTTGACTCAGATATCAAGATTAGTTCCTGTTTTATTAAAAAGTGATAGGAACACATCTCAAATAGGTTGAATTTTCTCCAGCAGAAATGCCACCTCTAGACCGTGGCTAGGCTCTGCATGAAGTTTTAATAGGGAGCTCAGGGAATTAATTAGGTATGTAAAAATTGTCAACAGTAATGAGGACTCATGTCCATCACCAGAAATGTAACCTATGGTTGAAGAAAACATATTGCTTGGGGACACATCCAACATTGATTTTTTATGTGAGATCCCATTGACTTCGGTGGGAATTCATTTGTGGAATGATAGTGGAACATGGCACCCTGGTCACTGTTCCTTTAGAGGCGTTAGCTGCCCTACAAGACAAGGTAGATGGTCGGAAGGGTTTATGTGATGTGGTTCTGAGATGAATGCATAAGTGATGTAAAAGCCAGGTATGAATTAAGTGGGTCATCGGAAGTGCATGCAAATAAACCCTTCACCCTATACTGCCAAATTGTCTATTTTAGATAGATTTACAGAAAAAATATTCTACATAAGTTTTGCAGTGTTTAAATTCGTATTCTCAAGACAATTTTCCATATTCTGGCAAATGTAAATGTAAATTTTATTTAGGTATGCTGGTGGTCTTTCTGAATAAAAATCAGAGGAATCTTAAATGTCTTAAAGCAAACCAAGCTCTCCAGATATTGCTGTACTTTTGAATATGCAAAATATCATGACTGTAAGGTCTTTTAGCCAGGAGTTTACTGAGTCTCTCAGCTGATATGTTGTTTAGGCCATTGACAATCCAAGAGTTTCTCTTCCCGCAGTGCAGAAAGTTGACAGTTCTGATTCTCCGTGTATCTAGAAACCCCGTAGCTGTTCAAAGGGCAATTTTCCCCCTAGGTGTAGTTTTGAAGAGATGGAGGCAGGGACTTCTGTAGCCTGGCTGGTGGGCAAAGGTATTTTTGTGGGATGACCTCAGAAACGGCAGCAGCTCTAAACTCAAAAGTCTGGTTCTGTACTGGGGAGGTGGATTAACGGGCAGGCCACCGCTGAGGTGGATGGAGTTGGATTTTATTTTTTTTAATTTGTGGTATGGATTTGCATTCCTTCTCTTTCTCAGAGTGTGTGTGTGTGCTAGTTACATAGTTAGAGGTGTTGACGTTGTTAAAACAAGAGTTAAAAATAATTCATTGCAAATGATTATTTATTACCTGTAAATAAACATATAAACACTATACTCCCCAGGAACAAGTTTGATACCATGATGAAATAATATTTATGAGTAAAGCAAGATGCTATTATGATGGTCTAGTAATGAAGGGAGAATTCTGTGGGTTCATTGCTTCTTTGTTAAATGCTAAACCCAATAAAGGGATTTGGAAGATGCCTGGGAGGGTTGACTAGGAGAGAGTGGGAAAAAAGGGAAAAGGAGAGAATGGTAGAATAGTATAGATGAGAACACACACAGGCAATTCCCTCTGGTTTATATTCTGATCACACATCAGTGTTACTCTGGAGTAACTCCTTGAAGCTAATGGTTTATAGACAAAACAAAATTGGTCTGGAGAGAAAAGAAAGTATTACAAATTTGTGAAAGTGGAAGAGGAATTTGACCTCATCTAGAGACGTTAACAAAGGATAACTGGGGGTGAAATTCTCAAAAGTCTTAAATCGCACTTTGAAAATTGATATAGGATGTATCTCTACACATGATCACGTACAAGTACACATAAACAAACCGGATTTAACCTACTAAGTTAAGATATTGTTAGTAATGCAGATGGAAGAGTAAGAAGCTTTCTGCAAGTTGCTCCTTCAGTGGCCTGACAGTCAATGTTGAGTTTGTCGATGCCCAGCGTGTACTGCCAGCAATGCCAGAACTACCTAATTTAGACCAGCATAGATATATCTAATGAGTTGCAGCATAAACATTTTAGACACTTAAAGCCAGCAACACTTTCACTTTTAAGCTTTCTATCACTTCTGAAATATAAGACAGGCAGTTGGACTAGATGATCATTGTAGGTCCCTTCCAACTGAAATATTCTAGTCTGTTCTAAGATTTAGATTCCTGACATGCAGAGCTTTTGAAGACTTTCTTCTGCAACTAATTTTTATTACAGAAATGAAGCAAGCAAGCAACCATCTCCATATCACAACTTTTGTTCCCCTGGGTTAGATGGATCTTCCCTTTGACTGCTGTGGCCGGTGTAAAACGTGACAGTCAGTTTTAAGGCAGCACATTTGAGTTCACTGTTTGCCAAGCTATCTTCATAGTGTAGTCTCCAGAATGACTGGTGATATCAGGATGTTGTTTTCTAAAGAAATTGGAAACACTTGGAAATGAACCCCTAAAATACTACAAGGAACATTTTTAACTCTCTTGAAAAGTGTTTAGAAGTATCAGCTATTTGAGGAGGTGAACACTGTGCATATTAAAATGATGCCTTTCCAACGCTCTGAAGCTGTTGCTAAAATGTTACAATAAAAAAGTCATTTCATCCAGAACACATTATCAGTTAATGCAAACACAGGACTTTTAAAAAGCTATTACATTCTTTGGTGCTCAGAGCAAGGAAACAATAAAGTGAATACATTCACATCAGCTCACACTCGTGACCTCGTGTGGAGCACTGGTACTTCACAGGGCTCGCTGTGAAGCTACCAATAACCTACTGTATGACTCAGTGTTTCTGTTCAGACACAAGTCTCTGGAAAACAGTGTTAGCTCGGGACTTCAGTGGGACTGTGACTAATTAGGGGACAATAGGCAGGAAGAACTCCAGAAGTTTTAAATGGGGTCAAGAAAACCTTTTGATCAACTAATAGAGGCATCTTAGGATGGAAGTCATGAATGTTAAAAGCCCATTTCAAAGCAGCATTGGAATAGAATAAGCAACACTTCAAGCACCTGAGATCAAATAAGCAATTGTTTTGTAGAAATTCTTGATCAAAGTGACAGTAGTTACCTGACTGGTGAATCAAGAGACTGTGAGAGGGTGAAATCAGAATCTGAAATTCAGATATATCTCAACTTAAAGCACAATACCACATAGATACGGGTAGCTGCACTGTGCAATAGCTGAGGATACGTCCCTACCTTCAGCACTATAGGAAACAACATAAGTATTTTCCTGCTTGAGTTCCAGATGCAGGGAGAAAAAAGGATGTTACCAAGGGGAAAATGCAATATGCTGACCATCTGGTGAGGCACTTGCAGGCAGGGTGTGATCTCAGCTACACGAATGGATCACCCACATCTTTCTTATCCAGACTGCCAAGCAGCAGTTGAGATGCAGAAAAGATTTGGCTATTAAGAGGCGCAATGAAATATCCTTGTACTTGAGAGAATTAACATAACTAAGTGCAGGCTTCAGCTTCTTGACTTTTTGTATGTTTTGCGCTTGGATTATGTAACATAACGTAGCAATAACTAATGTAGTATTACATTTGACCATATGTTTATCATTAGCATGAGTGATGTCACAGACTAATTATCATGAACAAATGACCTATGATTTAAAAAACATTATTTCAGAAATGTGCAAGTTTAACCCTGTTTGAAGTGAAAAGTATTATCAACAGTTTAAATCATAGAATCATTATGCTGGGCAATTATTAGGATACATGAAATACATCTCTAGTAACAGGGTTCTGAAGAACTACTTGGATGCTTGCTTTCTTAGGTTTTTTTTTCTGATTTGCTGCTTACAGCACGCCTAGACTTTCATGAGTTTCCAGTTAATGCCTTCTCTGCCTGTCAATATACTGGCAAATCTGCAAGTAAGTGAATGTCTTCCAAACCAGTGAGTGGTGTTGCCCCTACTGATAAAAGAGTTCTCTGTAATAAATTTATTAGCATTAAACATTGGCACTTTTATCCATGCCACATTTGATTAGGCTTGGTTTTGTCATTTTAATCTCTACTATGTAAAGCTTGGGGTTTTTCTGTGGCTGGCCAATACTTACATCTCAGACTTCCATTTCTGAATTTACAGAAGGTCCTTGACCAAAATGTATTGAATCTCATACAGACATGTATAAAGTGGATATCATCATCTTGTACATTTCTTTGCTTGCTCCTCATGAGTGACTTTTTGAAAGTCTGTTTTAGGAGACCTGCTCAAGATACTCAGGCATGGTACAGCAACCGCCAAGCAGGTCCGTGGTGACGAGGCAGATCCAAGGTCAGGCCAGGATATCAGTCCATGGGCTGGGGATCAACAGGGTTCATGGCCAAGCAGAGGCCTGGCTGGGACAGAGCTGGAGACAAACACATCTACAGCATAGCTCAGGCAGGGTCTGAAGGCCCAGAGCTGAGCTGAAATGGAGCCTCTGGGTCCTTGGGCCGGGAGTGTGGCTGGGGGCCCCAGGGGAGGCTGGGCAGGGCCATCAAGGCCCATCAGTGCACCCAGGACCCTGGCAGTATAGTCCACTATAGAGAGCAGTACTTGAATGGTATGTGCCAGAGGATTCTCTCCGTCATGCGCTTCCATGCAGTCCAGGAAGAGCTTTTGAAGTCACTTTCAGCTGTGATAACCACAGCCTCTTTCTTCAGAGGGTTTGGTGTCTCATGTCACATATGTGTCATTGTTTCAGTTTGACCAGAATTTCACTTTCTGTTACCAAATGCAACTTCCTTTCCAAGCTAGCATCTTAACCATCCCCTGCCAGCATTCTTTGATAACCTTCCTTGGGGTGATGGGTCAAATTTGGAACACATCGTGAGTGCCAAATTCTCTACTTTGACTGTGCAATGCAGAGATTACATTAGTGTTCAGCCCTTTGTATTTTGAAAGTTGTATAACAAACTAATGTTTAGAGACTATCATTCCTTGTTTCGCTTCTTAGAATCAGACACAGCATACACATTTTTGATACATTATTAAATATATCCACCAGGTAGTCAGGTTGAACAATGTTCATCTTAGAGGCTCAAAAAATAGTACATTGCAAATTCAGTTTCTACTTATTATGCAAGTCTTCTTCTGGAAGCAGAAGTGAAGAGTGGGAGAGGTGGAGATACAATCACATGTGTTGATGGAGTGATTACTTCAGGAATTCATTTATGTTTTCTGAAAAACTTCATGCAGATTTGTCCAGGTCATTTGGATCTCTGCCTCGCAACTGTACACATGCTGAGGATTATGAAACCCCACTAAGTTCCTATTTCTGAATTCTTTTTGTCTTGTTTTCACTTTGGACTGCATCATACTGAAATTTAGTGGGAATATGTTGTATCCCTAACTGCAAAGTTATCATAATGCATTTAACGTGGCCTGCATATCAATAACATTCCTACAATCAATAATACATGGTTTAAAGAGTCTGGAACAGCACATATAAAGAAATCAAGAATTTCGTTAGATTTTATAACCCTGGGCTTATAGTCAGTAGAGAAATAAAAATGCATGCAGACTTGGTTTTTCTTCTCTTTCCTTCCTTGGGCAGCTGCCCAAATGTTGCATCTCTGAGTTATAAGAGGGAGTTCGATTTGGCTCCTGTACAGATTCCACATTCACTGAACTGCTTTCTTCATTTAGTTAACGGTCTTTCTGAGCAACACTGGGTTGCATTCATCTTTATTATGCAGTAATGGGAATCACTGCATGGGAAGCCTTGATCTTGAGTTTTGCATAAAACTGCAGCTTGCAGATGCTCTAATCCTACAGGCTATCAGTACAATAAACTCGTAATTGATATGTAGGTATAAGTCTTGCACATCACCTACCTGAAAGCCAAGAGTTATGAAATTTAATAAACTGCCTGTGTCCTTGGAGCTGTGCTCTCCCTTCATTTAGGAGAATGAAATGTCCATCACCGCTCCTGACAACTATTAGAATAGTTGTTAATGTACTATGAGAAGTAATTCAACATCAGGGCAATTTCTGAGACACAGTAGGCAAATTTAAAACATTTTATTGTGCTAATATTACAGTTACCAGTGATATTTTAAAGCAACTTACCATGATAATGTCAATGCAGTGCTAAGACAAGTAGTTTCTTTTAGCGCTGTTCACAGAAAAACTGGTACCCACATAGATGTAGAAAAGCTTCTGGAAGACTGGTTTAATAAAATTAAAAAGCAAAATCAGTGGTGAAGAAATGGTGAAGAAAAAAATGCTGGATGAATTTCTAGAAGTGTATGTAAATGCCTGGTATGAAGCAGTGTTGAGTAACATATTGCAGTCAATACATGCCATTGACTACATAACGGTGTGCAGTATAATTTATGTCTTTTTCTTTCTAAGAAAAATAGAAACTCTGTAAACATATGCAAAAGTATTTAACTATTACCTCCAAGGCACTATTTCACCACATTTCTAGAATACTGAGACTAACTAATCATGTATGTGATAAAGAAATGTTTTTCCGTAGTAGTATGCAAGGGAAGTACCATCTTTCTAGAGATGTATATTTGATGAACTACAGCAATGATTATTTGATTGATTTAACTAGCAGAGCATTTGTAATAATACAAATGAGACATTAAATCATGGTCATGTTTAGATTTCCTTTTATGTACTGTAGTGGTCCTTAAATATTTAGAGCTAGTTTACACGTAATTACGGACACTTATGTAGTACTGTTTGCTAAGAGAGATTCTTGATCATAACTAGTTTGTAACCAAGAAAAAAACAAAAAGAGCATCTTGTGACACTAAAACAAAAAAAGAAAGAAACAAAATCTCCAGAAGGAGTCAGAAAAATGCAGAAGTTTAAAGCAGGGCTCAGCATGGGGTAAGAATGGAAACTACCTCACAGCCGTTATTATGGAATGGCTGTCGTAACAGTACATATTGGGCAATTAGTCACCTCAAATTTGGTTTGGGAGGCTTTGGAAAAGAAATGGTTCAGCAACATTTTTCTTTCTTATGCTTTTTATATGCTTCTTCACCTATGGATGTCTTTAATTATGCATATGCATGCCCTAGTGCAATTATGTCTTTTGTTGTAGACAAATATTAGCGATATTTGTGAGTGTTGTGTATGCCTAGGGTAAATGCTGACTTTTGTGACACTTATATGTGAGGCTACCATGGGATTAAAAAAATGTATTTTATAAGTGCATTCATTTGATTAGTGAAAATTCTGCATTTTCATTGCAGTGTCTCATAAAGTCCATCTGGTTTTGCATAGGAACAGTGATGTTTTTGAGGATCATTAGCATAAATAAAGATGTCATAATGATGGCTTCCCCATTCTCTCCTTCCTTCTGATACTGTGCACATCCTTTACATCCAATGGGGAAAACTGATCTCTTGCAGAGAATTTAGAAGCAACAGATGAGGACTGGGAGGCTCCTCTTCCCCTTCTGAACACCACCAGAGACCAGGTGCCCATGATGTGGGTATTGGATGTTTCATTGAGATTTTCTACAGTTCCTCTTTTTTACTGCAACAAAGGATTTTTTTTAACTAGGACACACATTAATGATCAGATACTTTTATCCTTTCTTGCCAGAGCACAAAGTCTTTTCTCCTATCCATAATATTCTTTGCCTGTTTCTGCTTGATAATCAATGTAGGCAGTTTTATTAGTTACGGTACCTAATTTAACATCAAAAGAATCAGACCACCTCTCTGGTGTGTGAATGACTGGAAGGCGTGATTGAGGGGAGACATAAGGCACATTAAGTGTTTCACAGGAATCAGGTTTTCTGTCTGCCAGCATTGCTGACTTAAATGCGGGGAGAGCTAAGGGAGACCATGGTGGGTACAAAAGCAGCAGTAAAGGCTTTTTTGTGCTAGATCCCAAAAGTGTGCCTGTGAAAATATTTCCTAAGGCAGGTCTCCATCACTGCTCGTATTAAACCTTTTAAGTCACAGTGTAATCTGGTAAATCTTATTCATCGGATAGATGCATTTGAATGAGAACTCACCCTGTGAGTAAAGGCTGGCCAGTAGAAAGACAACAGTTCTTATTTGTCATTCGCTATTATTGTAACTATATTACAGAGGATAATGAAGTGCAAGTTACAGCAATTAGTCGGTGGCAGCACAAATGATAAGCACAGCACTATTACTTTCATATACTGTGCTGTGCAATGCAGCCTATTGATTTAACAGCAGCTTTTCTTTTTTCCCTTTCACTCTCTAGTAAAAAACAACACTGAGATTTATGTGAGCAGTACTGTTTTGGAATACAGATCAGGCTGGAGAAACGCTGGTGTGAATCTTTGGATGCTCACTATTTAAAAAAGACCAGCCTAGGTTAATTCATAAAGTGCTTTACAAAATAGGATAAATGCCGTGTGTTCCACAGTAGGGCTCCTTGGCCTTTTTCCTCACACCTGACTGCCTATTAATCTGCCTTTTAACTGTGCCTGCGTGTAGCCACACATGGTTGGAGCCACCAGCAATGTATCTCTCTCCAGGCCTCTCCGAACTGGGTCACCCTTTTGCTATTGGTTAGTGTCAAATTATTCCCTTTGAGATAACCAAGACGCTTCATGGTGCTATCTATTGTCATGTTCTGGCACTGAGATTTTATAACAGATTATGGGCAATCTGTCATTTCAGGCTGTTCAAGGATATACGAAAAATTAGACACATGTTGCTCTCTCACACTGAGAAATTTGAACAAAGACAACAAAAAGCATATCTTTCCCCATTTATTATTTGATTATTATTGTCTATTAAAATACAGTAAAAAAAGCATGAAGTGCACCTTGAATAAAGAACTCCAGTGATGTTTGGCATTTGTCATTATCAAAATGTTCATATGGATTTCAGTGGAGAACAATTTCAGCTGTCTTGAGTCGGCTTTGATATGCAGCAGCTTCCACAGACCACTTGAAGGCTGAAGCCCCATCCTGAAAGTGGCCTTTGGTTGCACCTAAGAACACACTTCATCAGTCGTTATTTCAGGATTGAGGCCAAACGACTACGGGATGATAAAGCATTTAGATTAGTTTGTAATTATTGTCTCCTGGTACATTTTTCAACATTTGCTTCCTCTTTTCACTGGAAAATGAGAACCCAGAAGAATTCTATTGTTGATTTCATGGGGATTTTAAGTTCAGTCTAAATCATGGGCTGTGTATACAACCAGGCCACTAACATTGTAGGAATACTTGTATAGACTTCAAGAAGTTTTGAATTTTATCCAGGTAAATATCTCATATCTGAGTGCACATATGTATACCCGAGTATTTCAGTTGTGACTAAACAGTATACACTCAATGTATATTAATAAGGTGTGCATATATTTTATATTTCATCTGTAGTTTTACGTATTTTATACATATATATGTAATACGCATTTTTATAACCTGCATATTTATGTGTCTCTATGTATGCATGTACGTGCCTGCGTACATATAGATGTGTGTTTGTTGTACTCATGGCTGTCCGTCTTTAGTTATCTATGGTTATGAAAGTATACGTACGTGTAGACAGATGGATAGATAGAGAGAGATTATCTTCCTGCTCACACACTTCCCCTTTGAGGCATTTCCTAAATCAGAAGCCATTGGTGCCATTCAGGAGCTACTTTTGCTTTTGCCTGGATTGCTCCTGTTCCTTCTCTTTCTCTTTTGAAAAGACTTTTAATCTCTGTTAATGTTTGGGCCTCTTTTTACAAACATGAATGTGCAAGCTGCCCTCTGGCTCACAATCCATGGTTCCAGGTGCTGTCTGGACCTCCTTCTCTCCAGTGCAATCGCAGACTTATCATTCTGGCATAGTGCTTCTCTCTTGGCCAAGCCCCCCAAAAATGCCATCACCATCACCCTCCTTGTCCTATTGCCTATTCTTGACAATGATGGCTGTCCCCTCCCTGAAATCAGTTTTGGTCTCCTTCTCTTCTCCACCTACACATAATCTCATTTGTGTATGTGTTTGCCTACACATAATCTCATTTCAGGAAACAAATTCAACTAGTATGTCTGTCTGGACAGCTCACATCATCTGTGTTCAGAACAGAAGTATTTGCATCCTCCTCTCCTCTCCTCTCTCGCCGTGCCCTGTCTACTACCTCCTTTGTGTATTGTGAGGGACGCCACCGCCATTCTGTTTGTCTCCCAAGCACGCAACATAGTTTTCTTTGCATTGGTCTCCTATACATTCATATCCAGGCTATGTCAAAGTTTTTAAAGATTCTTTCTGCACAAAATCTCCCAGATGTATATTCCTTCCCCTCTAATGCTGAATTATGTAATTTAGTGAATTACAGGCTCAGAATTTAGCAGGATATGGCTTTTACTGTGCTTGTCTCTGATAAATAGACATCATCTGCCATTGAACATGTTTAATATTTTCACCTAATATTGTGTAGTAAAAAGAGAATTGTGTTGAAAATTTAATTCTGAAAAACAAGCAATGATATGATAAATGCTGTGAAAAACAACTTCAGTCACTGCAATGCTTAATGTTCTCTAGTGTGTCTTGATTTTGTATCTTTTTCCAACTACCACTACAAAGGCAGAACACCAATGTTGATATAATCAAAAGACGTATAAGCAAATTGAGAATTGAATACATATTTCAGAGCTTAGAATAAACAATCCTAATAACCTTTTTACACCATTAAGGAAACCTATTTTTATGTTCTAAAGAAAAGAAATACTGGCAATGGCTGAACAAGGACTAGCAAGTTGTTTCACATGGGGGCAGAGTTGGTGGAGAGAGTAATTTATTCTGGCACAAGTAATCCCTACCAGCCCTGCATCTGGTTTAGATTATTTCTCTTGCTGTATGTTGGCCGGTACAGTCACTGGATGAAGCCTCAACTCTTGCTTAAAACCAGAAAGCAACCCCATAAATGCTGCACTCCATGCCCTCTGGCGAGTTGTAGAAGTAATGATCCAAAAGGGTTTAGGAGTTTTATTGCGGCAGGGAGGCAGCAGGGGTCAAATCTGCACCAGAAGACCTATAACTAAGTCTGTAATTCTTATGTGGGCAAAGCTGCAGGGATTTCTGCTTGATTAAGGATTGGATGATTGAGGCCAGTGACATTAACAGGCACAACATCCACTCTGCATCTCAAAATGGTGATCTAACATGTAAGAAAAAGCCATGGAATAGCAAAATCCCAACACTTTCTTGCTGGTAAAAGTGGCTGTATGCTTCCCATACACATGCCAAGTCTGTAAATGGAATTTCTTTTTCATTTTTTTCTGCTATCAAAAGCAATTTTGGCAACTTTCCTGTTGTATTTAATGCATGTCTTTTGCCTGTATGGGCTCTGAACTTCACCAGTATTGTTTTTTAGGCTACATGATCAATAAATGTCAGCTTCTGAAGTGCTTTGCCAGTTTAGGTATCAGAAATGAAAACATAAGCTTCAGCTCTCTTTTACTGGTCATGACAAATTGATTCTTTTCGGTCTACCTTGCATTTCTATCACTTCATCCGTCTGAAGAGAAGTGGATTTTTCACTATTACCTGCTGTTATGCCAACCTGAATTCCAAAATCCTTTCAAAGATTTGTTGTTAAATTTGTCTTGTGGTCACGTGCACGATAAAATGGAAACCAGTGGGATTCTGAATGTGCAAGGACTGGGAAAGCAAGGTTGGGATTTGCGTTAGCTTGCTTTAACTGTTCATAGCACCAAGCCGAATTGCACATTTCCTTGGGCTAGTATCTTACTAACGTTCAGCCTTTGAGCAGGCAGTTTGCAAAACAGAATCCAACAGTTCACTTATATTTTGAAACCTTTTGTGTTTTGGCAATTAAGAATAGTGAAACAAAGACTGCACATGCACAATGCATGTGCACTTGTAATTGCAATTTGTACATGAATATTCATGGTTATGCAATTAGGTGAGGAATTATATGCTTAAATGACCACCTGGGCACTTTATGGCCAAATAAAAAGGTAACCATTCATACGTACAGGTGCATATATGTTTACTTAAAAAGAAACAACAAAGAATTGTTGGTTCCCCAGTGCAATGATGTACTGGCTTCCCCAGAAAACAAGAGGGCCAACTTGTGATGAAGGAAGGGGTTTTGTCCTTGCTGCAAGAAACCTTAGCAGGATTGTTTTCCCATTACTATTTTGAGCATCAGCACAAGTTCAGGAATGGATTGATCTTAAACTATACTTGTAATACCCTAAAATATGTCCACCATTTACTCTATTTTACAGCCGGCTTTTGCCAAGACACAGAAGCGCAGCATGCACTGCAACTTGGCTTGGCTTTTCCCCCCCAAAAGTCTGTTAACACACACTTTCATTGTTCTTAAGAGTTTGTGACACATATGAAATGTAGCACTTGCATTTTTTCAGAGTTAGTTAATGAATTGAGTGTGCATTGCTGTCTACTGAAATCTGTCTCTGAGATTTCCAATTCATTTTTGCTTAATTTCTGTGTTCTGGAAGTTTTAAAGCTGTCAGCAAAGATGTTTTAACAGTCTTCACATTATGACAGTAATCTGAACCCTAGTTTCATTAAAGGGTGGAAAGGGATGCCAGTTACATTCCCTTTCCTCAGATCCCATAGGAGGAAGTACGGGTCACCAAAAGCTGCTGCTGAAAGAAAAAAGAGCATGTAAAATATGTATCCACAGGAACAAAATAAAAAGAGCGTTAGTCATCTATGCAGAACATATACATCACCTAATTAAATCAGGTTTCATTGAAATTAAATTAAATGGCATGAATTGATGAATGCATTTTGTGATGAACACTCAGCTCCCATTGTGCAAGCAGACTTTACAAGAGGTGTTTTAGGTAAGACATTTTGTGGGGCAAAAGCTGTCATCAACTTTGTACTGCATGTAAGGGCAATGGACAGAAGATAGATGTCTCCTCTGGCATCTGGATGTATCCCAGCTCTTCTGCTTCCCTGCTGGGTGACCTTGGGCAAGTCACATCTCCCTTCATTGTCTCAGTCTCCCTATGCGCAGAACAGGGATTATTTTGCTAATCTCTGAAAGAATTTTGTAGTCTACTCAGGAGTAGCAATATTTAGGAACAAAGCATTATTGTAACAATAATGCGTGATTTGCGTGCCGCTTTATTCCCCAGTATGGGGCTTAAACAAAATTTATGTGATATACTGGCTTGTGCTGGATCTCTGCACAGGAGTGAATCTTATCCAAGATCAATATAGTCATTCCCCAGTCCTGTGGTTTTTATGAGTTCTACAACATAAAGAAATCAGGTCCTTCCACAACAAAAGCACTATGCCTCTGCCATAATTGTTAAGCTTGGGAATTGGATAAATACTAAATTCTGTTTTTCCGGTGTTTTCCACTGCTTCTGTAACCGTTAATGAAATTACAGTCTTGCTAATAACAATATGACATCCTGTTCGTGTAAAAGGTGTGTGTGAGTTGTAAGCAAATACAAGTTTGAGTGAAAAACGTGCAGGCCTTCACCTGTTGTTATCCTGCTGACTGCAATGAGGTTATACGGTGTTTTCAAAAATGCACAGGAAGCGGCATTTGTCAAGTTATAATCCTGATTTTCCATAAAATATATCAATAGCACTCATTTACAAATTTTGTCACAGTGTTCTTCCTATGGGGAATTGAATTTTTGGGGAAAAATCACTTTTGGCAGAAAAAAAAATTGACTTATTGTTAAAAAAATGAAATTGAATTTTTCAGTCAGAAATCATAATTTTTTCAATACAAAGAGGTATTTTCAATGGAAAAGAAAAGAGGAAAATAGTTTCTGTAGTGCAGGTTTGCTGAAATTTGCAGCTGTCTGTGACTGCAGGTTAAGGACAGCCTGCAAAACCACCCCAGGTGCCTGCCTGCTCTGGAGCGCGAACCTGCTTTTGTGTGAAACAGCTTCTTCACGCCTGACCTGGAGCCAGTTAGGGCCAACGCAAAGCTGTCATTGGCAGGCCCTAAGTGTGCTCAGTGTGTACGTGTAACGGAGCTGTTGGAAGAGTTCAGTTACAGATGCTCCCTTTTCCTTCTTTTACCCTCCATGTCCCCTTTTTCCCTTTCCTTGTTTCATCTCCTCCCTTTTTCTCCCCATTCCGTGTCAGGAAGGGCCACCTCTGAAGGGCCGGGGGAGCACAGCACCGCACCGGCAGAGACTAGTGGGAACAGCAACTACAACAGTGAGTGGTTTCAAACAAATCCGATGGCTAATGTAGGGTGCCTGGGGTGGTGGGATCTGAGGGTGCTGGTTCCAGCCTTTCCCTGTGCATGTTTCTCTCTTGAATGGCACATAATCCTTTGGACTCCAAACCTGAGGGATGCTGAACCCTGCACTTCCCCAGAAACTCAAGGGAATTGGGTAGTTTCGTACAGTGCTTCAGGCTTCCCAGGATTTTGTCATTTGTTGTTTTTAACTGGGTTGACTTTTTAAACCCATCCCAAACCTGTGTTTTAGGCAACTGGATGGATGCAATTTATAGTGCTATGTCTTTTAACGCTGCAGCATGTGCTGCAGTCCTGTCCGATGCTCAGGCTGTGCTGTTTGATGCCTCCAAAACACCACACTGCTGACACAAGGTGCATTGCCTTCTGCCTTTCTCTGATGTGCTGTTGCTGAGGTAAAAGAGATGTCCTGACCTCTCCTGATCACTAAAGACATTGTGGAACTGTACGTTAAACCAGCACTTGGTCAGTATGTCCTGGCCAAATTTCAACTTGCGTAATCACTCAGGGCCCAGACTTGGAAGTTGTCACTCAGTTTTTCTCACTCCTTATTTAGGCAAAAGCCAGGTAACACCATTTAGATTTCCTTGGGCATATCTCTTAGCTTCAGTTACAAAAGGCGCTTACCTTTCCCAAGGTTTGGTCTGCTGTCTTGATCTACAAGTTAGATAGCTCTGACGCATTTGTTAAAGAATCTCTTATAAGAGATAAGTGAAAAATGTTGTAGTACATTATTTTCAGAAACCATTGACTCCCCAGCTGCTTTGTGCTGAGGTGGATTAGAAGTTGCTTTGAATCACCCTGTGGCCAGTTGAGCTACTGACCTTGCCGTGACTGTTCTACATACCTTCCTGTTCCATTTCGATGACTGGCAGGAAGGAGCAGTGCACCTCTGTACTGGTGGGTTGGTGATGTGTGTCATTAACACCCTGAGGACCAAACTGGCTGGCATCAGCTGCCTGTGGTAGAACTGCACCCACTCATACCCAGGACGAATTTGATCTCATTTCCTTATGCAAAACATCTTCTCGTTAGTGCAGTTTGTGAAGATAGTACCTCTAATGTATCGGTATTTTCTGCTTTAATATATTTTGTCATAGGTGTGGGTGTGTTTACAAAGCACGTGTAGTTAAATGTCATTGAAAAAAATTAAAAATCAATTAAGAGACCATTTTAAAAATAAGAGGTTGTAAAAATGGAATTTACAATAATAACCAGACTAAGCATTTGGCATTTACATGTCTGTACCAGGTAGTGATTCCCTTGTTAGCTGTGCTTGAGTGACAAGGTACTCTCCTATCTCCTGGATATAAATTCCAATATTCTTTTTATTGCTGGGACAAATAAATACCTGCATAAAGACTTCTTGCACTGCCAACTAACACCAACTGATTAAATTCAGACAATTGGTTTTTTTGTTCTTATCTGGGCCCAAAGCCAAAAATGTCCCATGGTATGAAGGGCCAGATTTTGCACTCAGCTGATGCTCAGTTAATGCATAGCAAATACTGGTCTACTGATACAAGTCTAAGCATGGAGAGACATTTTAAAATGTTTTCATTTCCTATATGAAACCTGAACATATTTAGAAGCAAGCATGGAAGAGGTATTTGGCCTATAACACAATATGATGGTGAATGCAATTGCTGTGACTTGACCTCTCCGAGGTCTAAGGACATAGGTGCATGAGGTGTGCTTGGACCCTATGAGGTACAAAGGTCCCCATGACACATTTTGGCTTCCACAGAAATATAGCCAGGCAGATAACTGGCAATGTCTCCATGAAATCCATTAGGATGTGTATATGTACATGGGTAACATATGCCTGTGTGGTCTGGATCTATAGCCATGCCTATGTGGACAGGCTTTTAAATGGTATGGGTTCAAGAACTGTCTTGCTGTGGGATCAAGCATCCCGGATTTATATCCAAACCTTAAGTCTTTTTACTTGTTAATATTCATAGCCTGCTTCCCCTTCCTCTTCCATCTTCATCGCAAACAGTTGGCAAGTGTTTCTGGGGATGTTCCTGAGGTTCTTCTAAAAGAAGTGGAGATTAAATGTATAAAAAGCATTTTAAAAATCATAAGCCCATAGAAAATACTAGGATCAGTGATAATGTCCCTCTGTGATGATTCCATGGTTGAAGGGAACGGGGCGGGATTACTCTTTGAAAGCTCTCAGCCTGTGCCTGTGTTTGTGCCAGTTCTCTTCCTGGGCAATGGGGAGGTGAGGTGCTTCGCTCTTTCCAAGCCGGTTAACTCACTGCCTGCTTCGGAATCAGTCTGGGAGGACAGGGAGGTTCTGCTGGCAAGCGCTGTGCCTCTTCCTGGGGGAGATGGAAGGTTGGTGGTACTTGCTACAACGGACCATTTCTCTCAGGTTATGCATTAAAGTGAACGTGTGAAACATCACACATCCTCCTGTTTGATTCCTTGCTGACTGGGTTTTTCCCTTGCGTCTGGCTTTGGTTTCCACAATTTAGCGGTCTCTCATTCCTCAATACATGCGCAGACCAAAAAGAATCAAAACCCTCTTGAAAACCTGACATTTCAGTCCTTTTGAATCTGGGCAATATGAGGAGTCTGTTTCCCCTATTTATGAGTAATCAGAGGCTTTGCATGTGCTACTCCGTGGTCTCATCAGTTTAAGATCCAGAAATCAGCCCCTTTCTTTTAACATTGCTTGCTTCTTTGTCTCTTAAGATCATTAAAATCTTCCTATATAATACTCAATCTGCATTTTTCCTATTTTTTAGATCTCTGAATATCCTTGAAATAGCATACTTAGATGTGTTTTATGAGTATGGGTTACTTCAAGTATTTTGGTCCTTTTTAAAGATTTCTTCTCTCTTTTTTTCGTCCCACATTCAGGCAATTTACATAGGTCATTGCCTGTGACATTCTTGTGACACTGCAAGGAGGAAGCATGCTGTTGTAGTCCTCACTGTGCATCTTCTCTCTGAACCATGCGATATGTGCTCAGACTTGGACTGAAGATGGTTTTTTTGTGTTTGCATATGAACATCTGCTTCCAAATCCCAAGCCAAGAAAGAAAAGAAGCAAATTAAACTATTTGTTCTTCTTTCTCTCTCTTTAATACCAAAGTCATTTCTTACATGCTTCCACTTTTGATCAGGAGATATTAAAAATGAATCTAAACAACTTACATCTTAATCATATTCCTTTGTGAAAACAGGATCAGAGTGAGAGTGAGCTGGAGAAAAAAGCAATAGCTGCTTTGCTGCTAATGCACACATCAGTAGCCTACGCTATTAATTCTCTGCTCCGCCCTTAGAGCAGAGAGGTCTGCCTAGCCCTCCCGGCTAGCCCTGCTGCAGGGCAAGAGGCCCGGGTAACATTGTGCAGCTCAAAATCAATCTCTGCCTGCGTTGAAGCAGCATGTGAACAATTCCCTATTGCTCTTTGATTTGTGCTTGAGACCTGGAAAAGGGAGAGTTTTGAGGATGACTCAGATATTCCTTCTTCCTGCTGGGCTTTCTTGATATGCCAGCCCAGCAACTAGGTCGCTATTCTGGATGCCTCTATTGCAAGTTCTCCGTCTTTTTCCTCCAGAGTGTCCTCTAATTTTAGAAAATGTCTTTAATGAAAAAGAAACAAAACCTTGCATGTTTTCACAATCCTGAGCAGACTTTGGACAAGACGTTGTTAACTCCAGGAGGAAAAACAATAAATTATCATGCTAATTGGATTCAATCAATGAAAAATTAAGAGATAGAAATTAAAACAAGGTTTAGTTCTTCACAAGAAATTGGTTATTCTACACAAACCCGATTTCATTCTTTGATGAGATCACAGATTTTGTTGCTAGTTTAATTAGGGTAGCTGTGCAAATATCATAATTTTTTGTAACATGTTTGATTCAGTTCTGAAGGATATTCTGATTTAAAAAATTAGCACTATACAAGTATCAATAACATGCATTACAAATTGAATGTGAGCTCAATAACAGATCTCATAAAGCAGCTGTCAATGGGGAATAATCATCAAATGTATTTTTGGTGGGCTTCTGGTATTAGACTCACTCCTATCAATATTTACATTCATGATCTAGAAGTAAATATAAAATCACTGCAGTTAAAATTTGTGAATGACAGAAAAACTGGCAGAGTGGCGAGTATTGATGAGGACACAGCACTCACACAGAGTGATCTAACCCATCTGACAAATTATTTTAACATTTCTAGAGGGAGGATGAAATTTGTCTCCTTAGTATCTGCAAGGGGTTGTGCTTCTTTTTGCAGGCAACCTAGGCTCTGAGAAGGGAAAGATCTGGGTATAAGGCAGGAGATGACAGTTAGGGTTTGCCAGACAAAGGGATCCAAGGAAACAGTAGGCATGTTGTGGGGCCAGGTGATTTTCTGACCCTGAGGTTAACTGGCACAGCCTCAGTCATGTCCATACAGCTCAAATCTAGCATTCTCTCAAATAAACTGGCTGCATCCAGCCTCCCCACTGGGATTAGTCCCTGGGCTCTGCTAACCCCTGCGCAGCACCTGGACATGATTTGAAGAAACACTATTTCATGCTGGCCCACCAGTGTGGTATCAGTCGAGCATTCTGGGCAGTCACATGCTAATACTGGCCCCAGACCCTGACTGGTTTGCCGATACAGTTATAACTAATGAGGCAGAGTAGTCAGTGTGAGGGATGATGAGAGCAGCATTCAGCACACCTGCTGCCTCCCCACTGCCAAGTTTCTCATCTGCTGCAGCAAAGGAGAATTTCTAAGGCAAGAAGTGATGAAGAACAAATGTGATACCTTTTGTGCTGATGAGGTATCTCTCAGAGGCAAGAGGGCAGCATGAGAGGAGGCACAAATGCTTTAAGACCCCAGAAGTGCAGAAGGGAGTCCAGCATGATTTCCAGAAAAAAATCAGCACCTTATTTCCATGCATCTGGATTCAGTTCAGTGTTTTGGTTTTAACAGAGAGCCAGCTTAGGTCAGTGGAAAGATTTTAATTTATTTAGTGAGGTTTACATTGGGCTTTGCAGCCTCGTGCATCTGCATGCCAAAAACCATTCTCTTTCCTTACAGCTTAAGGACACTAAGGAATGGAGACTGTCATCCTTAATGGAGACGCATAACTATGAGAACTCTTTTATACTTCTTCTCCTTGTGCTAGCTCAGGCTTCATGGATAAGTTAAGAGCTGCTCTTCCTCCTCAGGTTGGCCATCTATCACCAATACTAAAAACTCTTGGAACAGAAATATTACAATGGTTTGGGGAAGATCTCACCATGCCTTTAAAGGGGTGTGAGGTTTCGTGGGCAGCTGTGTACATGGCTTTGGTTTATGGATTTTACACGCTATAAAAAACCGACTCACTGCCCGTGGTCTTAATTACAGTGCGCTGTACTATTAAGGGGGATGTGGGAGCTTGGTCCATGCCAGGCAGAAATCGCTCGGTATAAATCTTATCTAGAACAGAGTTTTGGGAAAAAAACCTCTCTGTTTGGATGTCCTATTCCAATAAACGTGTTTGCAGTAAAGTGACAAAAAGAGACATTTCAACTCTCACAGCTCATGCCTTTTCAGAATAGTGCAGATCTGTGAGTCTCTGAGCTCCCACAGGAGTTAAATAATGATTTTTATAATAATTTGTAAAACCGTTCCTTGGTTGTGTAACAGTTAGTCAGGAATGAGCCTAGCATCTCTTACAGCACAAACTTTCTTTCTAAGTGAGGAATGAAGGAAGTTCACATGTTTTCCCATGAATTATACACCGATTTTTGATTCCAGAGTCACATCACTGCAGCTTGCAAGCCAGAGGATCATGACAGCAGTCCAGGTCTCCTCTTTCTTAGGACTTTGTGGGCACCTATTGAATTCACAATGAATTTTCCACTCTCTGTTCAGGGTTTGGCTCTATGTGCCAAGAGGATCAGTGGTTTCTTTGTCTCTCCTTCGACTGAGGGAGCCTAAACCAAAATGCCCCTTGTATACTGAGGACTTAAATAGCTGAACACAATAAAGAAACCTTTATCACTGAGCTGTCTGACATCCATCTCCTCTTTATATGTACTCTGCAGGTCAATAGTTATCATAGCCTCTATGAACCCAGAAACCGGCCAGCCAGCTTAATCCTTATATCCCTTACATCCCACCGTTGCCTTTTTGCTTTGGATTGCAGCAGTTCCAGAGTCTCTCCTTCCTCTAATTGGCAGACATTAAGTTGTCATCTAGAAAAACAGTAGTCAGAGGGGAAATCAGCATCTTTGAGTCACACAAACTCATCCAAATCTTCCCAGGCTTGTTAAGTTCACTCCACTTCCAGTTTTCACGAGCTGCTATATAACACCTCACTAACCCTGTACAAACACCCCTGGAACATGGGGAGAAGAACCTCTTTCAGACCAGGAAAGCCCCCTGAGGCTAAGTAGACAGGAGGACCTGCTTAGCTTGTGAGCTACAGCAAGGCTGCAGAGGCTGCAGTTCCACCTTGGCTTGTAATATTGTAAGATTTATTTTGAGATCTTATCAGCAATTCACTGCGGGCTGCTCTCTGCTGAGCGAAATTCATCCATCAATCTACTCCTGTGGCCACATTCCAGCCTACACTGAGGTGACAGTTCAGTTGTGCTAATGATCAGCCTCACATACGCATTCCCCCCTTGGTCTGATTCTTCTTCTCTTATGATGATTTAATTGACTGAGCACACTGGCTTCTAGTCAAGAAGCTCTTCTCAGCTTAACTTGCACTTTAAAAAAATCACTATAATTAGAGTTAGTTGCTAAACCCTGTATCCAGGTGATTACTGGTATAGAAGAGGGACATATCTCGAACTGATCAAATCAGGGATTTAAGAAAAATGTCCTTGATCCATGTTTCACAATTTCTTAATGTCTTCTACTTTGGGTATTTTTCCTCTTTTTTTGGTAGCTAAATAAAGCTGGGTTCGGAAGGTCCATGTAGAATTAGGACAGGTTTTGGTTTTTTTTATTTGTATCCCTGTTATTGTTTGGGGAAGCTCAATATGGTTCATTAATATTACATTTACAATGGAAAGGGACTCAAAAGGCAAACAGTTCAATTATATTCTGAAGCCTGCAATGCGATACAAAAATGTGCAGTGCAGTGAGTTCCTGTCGTGGTTTAAGACCGACTACTCCTGTTCCCTAGTCAACAGCACTGTTCTCGCCTTTATTCCACAGTGCAGTTGTTTCATAATACAAACTGAAACCAAATGACATGATTTGAGGCTTTCGTTCAGTTTCTCATACGTGATTCAGGTTCACTGAGAGGCTCAATAAAGAAAAGAAATCTTTGGGACTGACATCCCTGATAGACAGAGTCTGACCCATCCCATGTACTGTGTTGACCCTACCTGCCATGAAGGTGTATGTTAAGCATATATGTTGAAAAGGTCTCAGTGCATAGATTGAACTGCAGCTGGTAAAATGGGGGAGAATAAGCTAAGCTTCCTTTTCCACTTTTGCATTTGCTTGGTCCACTAGTGACATTCAGGAAGTGGTAACGTGCATCCCGAATTGTGTAGAATTATGAACTAGCCCTGCAAAACCTGGCTGTTCTCCTTCGTCATTCCCTGCTTCCCTAAGAGAGTGAGAACTTGCGATTGATTTCAATGAAAGCGAGATCATGCTTTGTATGTGGAGTAGGCCACTGATTTTCCTGATACAATGTGATCTGGTTGCTAGAAATGATGATACATATGAAGTGCTTTTTTTTATTTATTTATTTTTCTTTATAGAAGCCACCAAAGTCAAATTTTATTTTGCTGGATTTATGGCTTGATCAATCACCCTATTAAGAATAATGATTCCATTCTCTGACCTTATAGGGCATCAGCTATGGAATTTGATATGATGGTCCAAGCATTTTTACAATACAACTCTTAGGTAGTGTATGACAGTCTATTGACTGAAACACTGTCAATGCACAAATGAGATTATAACCACAGAACGTCTTGATTGCTTTGGTCTTTTATTCAATACACTCCTCTGTTACAAGCAACTTCTTGGCATTTTTTTCAAGACAGCCCAGACATTTCTTTTCTGACAAATGACGCATTAGTTGATCATATAGACAGACTCTTTGCTGCAGTTCTTTCTGTCTTTAGAAGACTTATCTATAATAGGACTATTGCATCTGGTGTCTCTGCACTGTTTGAGTCTTGTACTCTGTAATAGCCTCTTTGAGCCTTACTGGCTGTTCAGTTTTCCAGAAAGTCTGGTATAGCTGTGATGGAGAGAACCGGTGCGTTTTTACATTCTGGTGGGGCATTGTTCCATAGCTGGAGAAGAAGAGAAGGATGGCTTCAGTGCCCAACTCTCATTTCATTTAAATGAGCAGAATTGCTTTACTTCCCCCACAGGTATAGCAATTATTAAGAATTTATATTGCTATTCATTCTGTGTAATAATGAACAGAAACTGGTTTTGCACTCTTAACCTTTGCTGTTAGGCAGAAATAAAGCAGCCGCAACAGTGACTACTATGAGACCATATATATCTACGCCATCATACTTACTGCCACTTTTTATACTTGGGGAGACAATGAGTTTATGCTGCGTCATGCTTGTGCTTTCCCTCTGCGAAAAATAACGAGCTAATGCATTCTTTACTTTCTTTTGTATGTTTCCAAAATAGATCTATTTATCACTTAAATAAATCCACCCAGCATTCCTCATGTATTCTGATTTTTCAGTTAAATATTGTTTGTATTTAAATATAAATATTGCCCAAAATGTAGCATTAATATTTTGCCTACTGAAGTGCAGTTCTGTATCTTATTAAAATTTAAACAGCCATTATGTACATGAAAGATTTTTTTTGTTGTAGTGTGCAAGGTGCTATAACAATAATTACCAGAGTGAATCAATCATTTTTCATTGCCTCATTTATATCACGGGGATAAGTAGCTCCAATTAAAATCCCATTTTACATAAATAGATATGGTTTGTATCAAACCACAGTCTGTTTCCACTTCTGAAATGCTGGCCATAGGAAATCTTTCTCATTATTCAAAGTGTATGATGTGTATTGCTTATCTTTGTGTTCCTGAAAAGACATAACTCTGCAGGCAGGGAACAAATAACTGTTACTGTAATTATCTATCAACTTTACTGTTCCAAATATTTTAGCCAAAAAGCTAACTACTATAATCACATGTTTATTACTGACACATTATAGTTTGAGTAAGCAGAAACAGAAATGTTTACTATGAATTAACAGCTATAGGAAAAATTGTATTTTTTCTATTACTAGTGATTTCACCTCTACCACAGCAGCTTTTCTGCTAAATCTGCTTGCATTGTGAACTATTGTGAAAAACCAAATAACGGGGAACTTGGTAAATTACGTTCTGCAAGACTGATTAGCTCTGCAGTGAAAGAAGCAGATTAAAAATCATACTTTCCCTTTCACACCTCTCTGAAAAAGCTGGTCCCAATCCCAGGCTATTCCTGCCTACGCTTCAGGTAGAAGAACACTCTGAGTTCCTTACAGCGAGCGGTGTGACTTGTCTCTGCCTTCCCATTGCACTCAGGCAGTAGCATCCACATGTTTTTTTCTTTTCCATTCTGTAATGGTATTTGGCCCGGCGTTCAGATCTCATAGCATATTTGCGTAGAAACGTGGCAACAGCTTGGTTCCAGAGGTTTAGTTCAAACCCACCTCAGTTACAGTCGGTGTCATTATACATGCATATTCTGTGCTGCTGGCGAGAAGTTGCCTTTTTCCTCTGGATTCCGGTGCTTTTGATTTCATTGCTACAATAGGTTGTTAAATGAGGCAATCACAGGTGAGAACTATTAGTTGCTCCACACCCATAAACTAGGGCCACTCATTTTACGTGCCGTACCTTTGTACCCTGACGTTTTTCAGTAAAGCGGAGTCCCTGGGGAGGTGCGCGGCGCACACCGGAGAGCAGATTTGCTGCAAAGCCTTTGTAAAGTTGCAAAATTCAAATTGCAAATGGTAAAAAATTCTTTGTGCCACTACAGGTGGCTTTTTGCATCATTTCTGCAGAATTTGGAGCGTGATGAGCAGAGAATTGCAGGAATTCTCAGTGACTCCAGCAAAAGGGCTAAACAGTAGCTTGGGCCACACTGCGCCTTCTCTGTAAATTCCCTTTTCTTTCTCACCCCTAGTGCGCTACTTCTGGAGGCAGCGGCGGTGGGATGCTGATGGGGACAGTCATACAGTGACATTAGAGTGAGCATTGGCTGTATGGGAGCGGGCGTCAATGGCCTGCCCACCCTGCTGCCCCTGTCAGCACCTTCACAGGAAAAAAATAATAGGGAAAAATGCTAGACTCAGGCTTCAAAATGTACTGAAGTGCTTACCACAGATATTTAAGCATGTGCTTAAAGCTAAGTAGATGTTTTGTGGCTGTCCAAAATGAGTACAAATGAGGAACTTAAAGCAAATGTTTTAGCTCAGTTTTACAAAGACTTTTCTAACTGCTCTTACCATTTGTTTTTTTCTTCAAATCAGCCTACCAGCTTTATTTTCCTGCTGCGACTGCTATGACTAAACCCTCTTATTTGTGTCGTGACTTAATCACCAGACTCCGTCTCTGAAGTGCTGAAGTAGCAGATATATGTCTGTGTTTGTATTTGTAAGGTCAGGAGCACCAATTCATAGCTTAGGGATCATCAGCACAGTGAGTTGACAACAGAGTCAGTCCAGCTTGTGTTTTCTTACAGTCGCTCAACAGAAAATCAATGGTGTCAGGAACATTGGGATAATTCTACTGTTACAATCAATACATGCTGATTAAACTAGTTGGGTCTGTTGGGTAAATTTGCTGCATCATAATTAGAATTATTAATTAAAAATAGGAAATCAATTGACACAAATTAAGCAAAAAAGAAATTTGCTTTATTTCTTTGACACTCTCTCCAGAGGCCTCAATAACTGTGACAACATGGATGTGACCAAGTGGCATTTGGCAGTTTTTTAATGCTGTCCCGAGTTTTAAAAATTGACTTATAAAAGCCTGCTAATGCAGCTCACAGGAAATCAGACATTAGATGTTGTATGTGCAAGAAGCCGTTATTTGTTTTATTACAGTCAGTCATTATTCCCTGCCTACCCAAGAGTCCTGCGTGTGTCACCAGGGAGAGGAAGCGGCTGGGGAATGAAAGCCTTGGGGAGCAAGACGTAGCCCATCCCCTCATCACATTGTTCTCTGTTTTCATTTAACAAGGATAAACAAATTGATCATTTCTGTGGTGGTTGGAATGGGCTACTCATTGCTGGCTACTTCCTATAATGTGCTGGTGACCTTCATTATTTTCAGGGACATACTATGTAGGACACCAAAGCAGGGAGTCCTTGGTAACGCTCTTTGCAAGGACGGCAGGAATGTACGTCTTCTTTCCTTCCAGCTGTTTATTTTTCTCTCTGTTATTTCTGAGTTTTATGCGGGTTTTCTCTTCTTTCTTTTAACCTATTTCCCTCTTTGTTCTTTCCTTACATACATTTTCTCCTTCTTTCCTCCCAAGTCTCAGTGATTTTCTTTTTTCCATCTAACACTGTCCATCCCATGTTTTTTTCCTCCTGTTGTGCTTGCACACATTCAGCAGAGGAGAGCAGCATCAAAGTGCAGGAATACTTTGGGTCTACACACTCCTGTCTTTTGCTCAACCTACAGCCAAATATTTTCTCTGAGCTTTCACACCTATGAAAGATCTGAGGGCAAAAAGGATGACTGGTTGGGGTAAATGTGTGACTGGTAACTGGTGGGGCTGTATAATGTAATGTACTTTTCCTGATCATTGGTGGTAAACTAGTTTCCCAATTATATCAAACTCATGTGGTGATCTGATTGCTAAAAAGAACTCTTTATAAGAGTTCACTTTTAAGATAAAATCTTGCATGTGGAAAACTTACAGGTAGACAAATGTGTAATGAAGTGACCCAAGGCAATTGCCCTGTAAATAGTCCTTAGCCAGGCTGTGCATACAAGCATAAACCTTGTCTCCGCTTACTTTTGGGATATCTCGGGCATTTATTTTTGTTTTTTATAGATGCTGACTTATGAATGGCAGACTTTTAGGACCAGCTACGCAAGATGAATGGCTTTGAGCTTTTCTCAAAAATTTGTACACACCACTGAGGTTTAGGAATGCAGTGGGCATGTATTCCCCTGAGAAAAGCTTGGCTGTTGTTTTCTGCCATCAGGCTCTCCGGTAGTTCCTAATGCACAGCGTCCTTTCCAAGTGTTGCACAATGGCTTTTCATTAGCCCGCTCTGAATTGTAACGAACATTATTTGTGTATGCTCTGGCACCTTTATTATTATATTTGTAATCTCCTTATTTTTCTCAGGAATACCTTTCCCTACATTAGAGTGCAGTAAGTAGTTGATAGCCTGGGAAATTCATCAGTAAAAAATAATTCCTCGAATCTTCACAAAATGCAAGATCAAAACCTAATAAAAATCTTAACTGCTCCACTATGTCTAACTTAAAATATTTAGGAGGAAAAAAGCCCTCAGCTATTTGATTATGATTGCTATAAAATAAATTTGGCTAAGGTCCTTTGTAAAACAGGAGGTATTTTCTTCTTTAATGGGGTGGTGAAATGCTGATAGGAAAACAGTACTAAGCATTCCTGGCTTTTGAAGTTAAAATTAACTGGCCTGTAGATTTAACTGCAATAATATTTAGATCATTGCTAGTTATCAAAGTATCATTTCCAGATGTGCTAGTGAAAAAGATTAATATGATCGAATTCATACAGTTTTTCTAGACCTAGAAGTGTTTTTTAAGGTGTTTTACAGTAACAGTGTCTCATTGAAGTATATTTCCAAGAACAGTCAAAAGTAACAGCAAATAAAAATGTCTTTAGTTTAAATGCCAAGACAGATTGAGTGGTTTGCACAAGAATCAGGAAAAGCAGAGTTGTTAAAAGCCCTAATTCCAAAGATTTACGGTTGTATCTCAGGCGGGCTGAGCAAGCTGCCAGCTTTGACCTCACTGACAATTGAGAACATATGGATACCATGGAGGATCCTTCAGATTATATTTGAGCACAACTGTTGAGTGTCTTAAAATTAAGCTGTAAAACCTTGGCATCCATAAAGAATTTTACAGCGCTAGTGTAAATAGTGTAAAATAAGGTGGATGTACTCAAGCAGTCAGAACCTGTGAGGAGGAATGCTGGCAGCTACGCTCGGGGTGAGCTGTGCTCTGAATGGGACGTAATAAAGATCTCCCACGAGGAAAATGTTACAATCATTGAGACTTGAGAAAACAAAGACTTGGATTGACAGTTTCCAATCTTTTTTACTAAGATTCAACCTGGCAATATTTTGCGGGTGGCAGCTAGCCGGCCTGTTGCCAGAACAAATCTGAAGATAAATTGGGTTATAAGGCTACATTTGGAAAGCAAGTGGTGTCTTTTGCTTTCATTTCAGTGGGCTGTGGATCAGGATTTTAATTAGCGTGTCTGCTTTGTAAGTCTTTGTTGTAATATTTGTTATGTGTACAGAATGGCTGTCAGCATGGTAGCCCTACGCTGCAACTGGGTCCTGTTGCCATAAGTGAGATGTAAACAGTCATCACAGTGCTTCGCCTGCAACCGGAGGGCAGGCAGAAATCAATTGTGAGGTTGTCTTTCTAGGTGTAGCCATGATGAGCTACAATTACTATTTTTTCAGAGGCTTAGAAGATGGAATTAGTTATTTTATGCATAAAATGTGCTTCTTGTTGCTTGGCAGTCAAGTGGTGTTTTGATTTTTAATGACATTCAGAGTATTTGCCTTATGAGGTTATAATTGTTTTAAGAGTCTGTAGGTCTAAGAGTTAACCTGAAGTCACTTGACTGCAGCAGGCAAAAGTAACACCTTGAAATCTGTGTTCAGCTCTGACATGCTTTAGAAACTTCTAAAAAATAGTGTTATTACTCATTAATTGTTGATTGTAGAGCCCTGTATTTAAAAATTGTACAGAAACTGATACCAAACTTCTAAAAATTGAATCCTTTTCCAGACTGCTATTAAAATGTTGGCTTTAGCTCTTTCACACAGGTCCTCTTGCAATTCCTAGGAGCAAGAGCAGAGAACAGGACATCGGTTTCAACAACGACCATGAACATTGGTGGCCAGGGCCACCATTGCAGTGAATTAAGAGATTTTGTTATGCAGTTGCTAAAAAAGTGTTCCTGTGTTGCTTTCAACTCTGTTCAGCTGCGGTATCGCTAGCTGCCAAAGAGTCTTTCCACAATCGACTGTCCTGTTGGGTTAAAAAATTGAGAAGTTGTGAGATATAGTCTGGAAGAAGCTGATTGAATTGCCATGTTTACCGCAGTTCCTCAACAACTTCCTTGCTTTGCTAGCAAATTTAAAAGGTTAAAAATGCAGATTTTTAAAATTATGTGCACCTGTGTTCTCAAGTCTCAGTGGGAAGTCACCTTCTTAATCTTTTAAGTGCACAGACCCAATAATTTCTACTACCGTAATACTGATCCCCCAATTTAATTTTCTGTGTGCCTTTCAAGAGTCGAGGATAATTCTTGGGCTCATAATGTTGCTTTCATATCTTCCTTCTTTCAGATCTGCCTAGGAAAGAGTGAAATGAGTCAACAGTAGAGGTTTTTTTAAGCTTTCTTCAAGATTTACACCAGCTCCCTGACAGAAAATGTTAGAATTCTTTTAGTTTGACAGAAATTAAGGATGTGCCAAACAGAGGAGTCTGCATATATGTGACTTACAGAACAATAAAGCATTTAAACTTCCCTAGCTATGAGGTCTCTGTAAGGACAAGTCCTTCTGGTACAATATGAACTTAATTCTTTTTACATTTAACAATTGTGATTAACAAATATTTGAAGAAGCTCCAACAGTCTCTGTATATGTAGTTTTACTGCCTTTTGGATCCCTTGTCTTGCAAAAACTCCATTTCTGTGACCCTGGCAATCAATGGGGAAACAAAACATACCAGGTCTCAGCACAGTCTGTGGAAAATCTTGCAGCAAATATTGTGTTACTTATCGTGGGTTTTGTTTTGTTAGAGCCCAAGTGAGTGAGGAGATCAGCACAGGTCTGTAAAAAACAATGTCAGTGATAATGGTGATGGAAGAAAATACAGAGAAACAAACTGTGGCTGGAGAATCCTGTGTTCCCTTCAAGAGAACGGTAGAGCTGGGACCTGTAAAACCCAGAAAGAGAATCACATAAAGTGGAGCCTTTTTACTGAACCGCTATATATCATTTGTGTAAATGCAAGACTTTAAGATTTTCTTCAGTTTCTCTTCTGTAGTTTTCTGGTGCAAGCCGGTTGGCTTCGCACAGCTGGGAAAGCCTTGGATCAAGAAGTGCCCCTTTTCTCTGTGCATCCAACCTCTGTCTTGTTTTGACTCTGGAAGCTCGGGGGATGGCAGTTAGAGAAAATGAAGAAGTGATTACTGTTTTAGCCATCTTTAATTAGAATCTCATTATGCTGAATAAGCATTTATTAAGGTTGCATCCACTTTGCAATCAGAGGGGTGATTGAAGCAGACAGCCCTGCTATTTCTACCCAGCTTTCTCAATTACCGGTACTGGTGAAGCCAAGGGTAGCGAGGGCTTTTACCGGTGAAGTTGTCAACACGAGCATGTTGGTGATCCTTGCCTAGCCCGCGTTAAAGACAACATTGCTGAAGCTTCACTGCTCTCCTTGCCTGACGGAGCTGGATTACAGCCAGCTCAATAGGCCTGTGCCTGCCGCAGTCACGTTGCCGAACGCTGTGTAGATGTGGCCTGAGCGTCACTTGGTGTCACTTGCCGAGCTAGAACCAGCTGAAACGATGTTGAGCGGGAGACAGCGGGGGTTCTTGGTGGGGCACCTTCCCCAGGACATTCAAGTCCTGCACCAAGCCACACACCACTTCAGTTTCATACCAGTGATGATGTTTGTAACAAGTTTACACTTTTTAAACACTATTATTGATGAGACACAGAAAAATCCTTTACAAATTAATCTCTGTATACATAAAAGAATCATTTTTCATATATTTAATTCAGCACAGAATTATAAATGTGGTGAAGAAATATACTATAAAGTATTTATAGCATAAATTTAGACTTTAGAACTTGGAGCTGTTCTATCTCAGTGCTACCACTTACTTTCTGGGTAGCTTTGTAGTTTAATGTAATTTGACTGTCTCAGTTTCCCTTCTATGAAATGGTGATAAAATATGTTTTCTAGCTCATAAATGGACCATGAGAATTAGTCAGTGTTTGTATGGGACTTTGATGACAGAGGCAATTCTATTAAATGTGCAAAAACCCTACACATTTTGCTCTTACTGCACAATTTAGAACCCAAATTGTTGATTATTGTCATTTTTTTATTATACCAGCAGACTTTGAATTTTATTTAGTAATGTACTCTGAATAATTAATTCTTCAGCTAATAATTATCCATTCCAAATAAACCAACTTGATTACTAAGCCTGATGAGGAAAATCCAGTCAGGAAAGAACCCTTTCAAAAACAACAACATTCTGCAGATATCCTTAAATATTTAAAGGGTGAGCTATATTTAGTAAATTCTTCCAAAAGGGGAGGGGGAGACGAACGGATGCTAATTTCCTCTGTCATCAGATTTGTGTATGTGTGTCAGCAGCATTCCTAAATCACCATCTACTACACAATCACCATCTACACAAGCATCAGCCGGTGTTCAACATTTCCCTGGGTGGTTCCTGTTTATCCACAAGGAAAATGGTCTACTTTGGGGTCACGTCATTTTCTTCTCATCGATTATTTAATATTTGGTGTGTGTGTGCAGTGTTTGCTTTGCTCAGATATTCAGCAGTGAGCAGAGAACTTTGCTCAGCAAAGGAGACGTAAAAGTTGTGGCATCAGTGTCATTTTCCAGGTGGCACTAACTTAACCCACGATGGGCAGCCCCTATCGAAGACCATTATAGTTAATAGAAAGAAATTCCTTGACTAAGGGGCCCTGGATTGGGTCCAAGACACTTGTGATGGGCACCAGACAGCATGGTGAGTGGACAATTTTGATGATGGTCTCATCTGAAAACCTCTCTTTTCTCCTGTGGCATTCTAAAATATAGCTCTGCTGCCACCAGGAAAATGTAGAGATCTGAACCTTATAGGGAATCTGGCATTTAAAAACCTTAACGCACAGATGCTGTGTTCTCTTCCAGCAAAATCCCGTTCGCTTCCCTGCTGCCAGCCAGCCAGGAAGTCACGTATGTCTGTTTTGCTTTTTACTTTTCAGTGACAGTTGTCACTAAAAAAGAGAGAAATTAAATTAATCCAGAGCGAAAGCTGTTTCACATAGGCAGTTTCTCGGACTGCTGAAAGTGAGACTGAACCTCCAAGAACTGACACAGCAGAGCTGGAAACTTGAGCTGCTGTGTAAATTTTCCTGGTTTCTTTGAAGCTGACCCACTGCTAATGCTGGAGGCACTAACAGATTGTTTGTAAACAATGAGGAAAAAACATGTGGAGTGATGATTTACTGTTTTCTGCCTGCCTGCCATTTGATTGCTTAATGCAGTAATCCACAATGGGTGAAACCGTTCCGAAAGCACTGGCTTCCATATGGTTGTGATTTTGTCAAAACATTTCAGTTCAGCAAACCCATAACCAATTGTGAGAATGAACAGTTTTGATTATCCTGTTTTTCAAAATGTAAAACAGTTTAAGAATTGTCTGTTTTTAACATCATAACAAAAAGTTTCATTTCCCACTTTAGAGCAACTTCTGGTTTAGAAATTGGCATTAATTTATGCTTCTGTGAACAACATTTGAACATGTTCAGAAGTCAAAATAAAATATCAAGGTTTAGACATCCAAGCTCAATAATTTATGAGACAAGACTTTATCTTCCTGCCTAGCTCTCCAGAATGAAACCAAAGCCCTACCAATATGTAGAGGAAGCCACAGGGAGACAGGAGGTGGCATTTTCTTTATTTTCTGCTCAGCACTTGGGGCTTGTGCATTTTGTCGCTGGCTGTGATGTGAGTATAAACTGCTGGATCAGGTTTCGAGACCTGTGGCTGCTTTGCTCTCTCGGCATTAGCATCCTAAACGAGTGGTGCAGAAGAGCTGCAGCAGTGTTGCAGTCTAAGGAGCTGCTTTAGGGACGCTCGGATTTTACTGCATAAAACTCTCTTGGTGCTGGGGTGTGTGTCCTCTGCACCCACTACCCACTTAGAGCCACGCATGCTTTGACTCCTGGTACTTAAGCTACTCAGTATTTGTCTGCCTCTCTTTATTATCTGATTATCTCTGATTATCTCTTTATTAACAGAACATTCCACATCTCAGTGCCTGAGTGATGTGAAAAGAAGGTGTAATATTCTAGTATTTCAGTATTTTTACTTTTTTCCCCCCAGTAGTTTCAGACTTGCTATTTTCTGTTGGTAAATATAAGAAGGGTTTTGCAGAGACTGTGCTGGGTCTCGCAGTGTGGTTTTGATGAGTAGACATTCTAGTTTTTACTGGGTTACACAGGGCAAGACTTTTTAAAAAACTCTTTCTTTTTATGTGCCTGAAAGGGACATTACTATTAATGGTTTATAAGAGAAAGAGAGAAGTGTATTTAAGATATCTTGAAGACGTTAGGTAACGTTAAAGAGCCATGTGAAAATTCAAGTATGCCTAGAAGAAAAGAGAACAGCAAGTAGCCTGTGCAGATGTCTGCACACAGCTTTTTGTAAGCCTTTGAACTGTTTTAGATATAAAAGACAGCCGCATTTCAAAGGCCACCAGGCCTTCTGCTGCTCTAATTCTTTCCCAAAGTCTTAGGTAACAGAATTCACACTAGAGAAGGTAAGATTTTTCCTAGATTCAGTTACTGGGGCAGAACATCCTTTAAGCTGATATTATTTGGCTGAAAAGCAGTGCATGGGTAGTAGACATTAGGATGGGACTGTGGCAAAGGGGAAGAAGCGGCTCTTTTTACTCTACAGCTACACTGTTGGAAAGAAAAGCAAGTCCCACAATCCACAGTGTTTACTTTGGGTTTCAGTATCAATGCAATAAAATAAATTGCTTATTGACCACCTTAAAATGACTGATGAGTCAGTACTCTGCGTTATGTTATGCATGAGGGATGTGCTTAGACGTCCCCTTGAAGGTGAATCTTTATGGTATAATTTGAAGCTGGCTAGCTAGCTGTAGCATTTCTTCCATGTGCTTATTTTCATAGTACCATTTTACCCACTGATCGGCCAATCTTTTTGCTCATGTCTATTTGCATGCTGACCTATGCAGTCGAAGGTGAAGGGACACATACATCCCCGCGTGTGAATGGGAATGAGAAGGAACGTGCTCTCTAACGCTTGCTGTTTTAGTGACAAGAAGCTTTTCTTCTTTAAGCACCGCTTTAACTGCAAATAAAGGTATATTGCATATCTGGCAAAACATCAGCAGGGTGACCTTCTGATGCTCAGTTTATGTGCTGTGAAAAATAAAGAGCTGAGCACATCTCCCTGAGAGCTTTGCCAAATGGGGTTGATCCCACTCGATCCTTTGCAGCTAACACCACTCTGCAGTCACAGAAGGTGGAAAGGTGACTTCAGCGGTCAGATCAGATTACTTTCAGCATGGTAGATTCCTCAGGTGATGGACAATGTTCTGCCCAGTTGCAGGGAGCCTGATGAGGATGTGACTGAAGAGGGACCAGCATGGCTAGCCTAGTGAAGTTGCTGGACTGGCCCTATGGATCTGCTCTAAACTGTATCGGAGCCAACTGGCATTAATGAACTGAGAAGGGGGTTTGGTTCTGTTCCCACAACTCTGCCTTGCTAAGCACTCAGCTAAAGACCATACGCTATTTAAAATAGCAAGGAGCCGTATGTAGATACTTGCACGTAGCTTTTTGTAAGCCTGTTTCACAGGCTAACACAGGCCTAACTGTTTTACACCAGGCACAGATGTTGTATCACAGCTCCTAATCTCCAGTGACAAAGGCCTCTCTCTATTTCTGCGTAATTTTCTTTGAATCTCCCTAGAACAACACTGCCGCCGCCACTCCTGAGCCCCTCTGGTGGCCTCTCCAACGCTTCATTGTTGAAGGATGCTTGGTCTCTTTTTCCATACCTGTCCTGCCGTGTTTTAGGCATATCCAAATGTGTTTCTACCCCTTCTTGCAGGCAAAACTGGTAGTACTTCTGTGCAGAGGCATTACAGGAAAATTTCATGATATAGTCAATGAAAACGTCTGAAGTCCATTACAGATGGAGAGAGAAAGAGAGAGAGAGAGAGAGAGAATGTTTTACCCAGTTGGAAGACAGAATTTGGAGTAAGTTACTTGCAGATCGTATTATTACAATCCCGTCCTAGTCAATAATAATGAAGTATTGATGGAAGTTTTGCCAGAGCAAAGACTGCTGGGTTTCATACAGAGGAAAGATAGTATCTTCATTTAGTTTTATTAGACTCTTGATACTCTGCCCATGTATTTTTTAATTCACCACAGTAAAATTCTAATTAAAGAACAGACTTTGCCTCCCATTAATATGGCACTAAGAAAACATTTTAAAGAATGCAGCATATTCTCTGAAAAAATTATAATGAGAAGACAAGCCACCAGTGTTGTATAGAATGTTGTCGCTCCCTTATGAAGCGTTTCATGATTTTAAACTCCTTGTAACATCTAGAGTGTCAGTAGAGTTAAAGGCTCATTAAACTCAGCAGTAATTTCTACAAAAAGAAATAGGAAATATTCTTGGATTTTTTTTGTGTTCTAATTTTCACTTCTTTTGAAGCCTCTGTCAAAATAGCTCATGATGGAAACTCTGAAAGCACAACACTTTGATATCTGTCAGGAGTAGAAGTTGTTTCTCCCATTTTTCTGCTTCCAAAATATATTGAGTTCATTACGGGATTTGATGAGGCTGACATCCAAATACTCAACTTTTCTTTGACTTAGAGTGATTTTATTTTCATTTATCCAAAATAAAAATGTACAGCTAGGTAACTGTTCTAAGCTTGCTACAGAATACTGTAGGAACATTCTTTAAACAAGGATTACTTTGGAAAGAAAACGTTTCCTCAGAGGATACTAAATAAACTGCGGGGTCTCTGAAGTGCTGTGATTGAATTAGGTACCACATGTTGGAGAGTCAATGACTAATGAGATCATCATCTGAGATTAAATCATGACCTAAATCAGCCACATGTTTCTTATCTGATTCAGACAGTGAACTTCAGAGCAAATCAGTACAATCTTTCTTGAAGGATGAAAAGCTGTTCTCCTGTCTCTAAGAAAAAAAAAAAAAAAAAAAAAACAAACACAAAATTAGATTAATTTCCTCCTGTGAGTAATAATCTATCCATTTTGGGAAAAATCTGCTGATGTTCCCTTCCCATCTTTTCCTTTCTATCTGATGAAGACTGATCTATAAACTTGGGAAATGAGATCGACTGCAAGTTCTGCCAGCTTCAGATTAACCTCAGGTTTTTGCCACTGGGTGGATAGTTTTACAGATGCGTATTTACATATGCAAAATATATTCTCTGGGCAGTGTTAGAGACATAAACATTGAGACTGGCATTTTCTTCATTATAGTTGTGTATGCTGTGACTGAAAGTCTGGCATTGGAGATAAAAATGCTGGTGCATACACCGTTGCACAGAACCCCATGTTTAGGAACCGTAAGGCTGCAAAGCTACAAGCTCAGAAGACAGAAGATACCAGGGCACGTAAACAGTAGCCTGTGCTCACGTAATTAAAGAAAACATCACAATTCATAGGTTCAAGTGCTGAATTACTGCTGCACTTCCAACCTTTAATCTGACATTTTCTTATTTTTGTGACACCAACTTCATAAGTCAAATGTCTTATTTATGTGTGATGTTCCCTGGTTTGTTTGTTTTTCCTTAAAAAGCAAATGCAGAATATGAAAAATCCCTTCAAGAATGTCATCAAGCTGATATACAGATAGTTCATCAGCATGGACCAGAACAAACCTCTGATGTGGGTAATGGACTAAGAGTAGAAGGCTGTCACCCTCTCCACGGACCACTTACTGCATGGAGATTAAACAGCCAGTGGCCCATGGCTGCTGCTAGCAACAGTTGTAAGAGAAGTCCTGCTAAGCCCCTGAAGCCTTTAATTGCAGATTGCTTTTAATACAGATGAAATCTTGGAGGAATGTAGGTAATGAATTATCCAGAGGTGGCACTGAGTGTCTGCAAATTGCATTGTTTATAGTTTGATCAGGTACAGGTGGATTTTCACTGGGGACACATGAGCACACCCCTGGGTGCGGGACAGTGCTCTGCCAGATTGAAAGCTATGGCTCTGTACATGGAAGGTGTCCCAGCTTGTCAGTGAAAAGGATATAAAAACGTACTTTAACAAGCAAAACCGACTGCTTTAGCGTACTGATTTAGGCTAAAATTCCCTTTCCTCTATTCCTCAAACCAATAGACTGAGTGAGCCTGAAGCTGAAACTGGAGATGGTAAATTCTACATAACAGAAGTTGTCAGGGACTGGACAAAGAATCTTACAGTGGAAAATGAACACTGCTACCAACTACCTTCCTGTGACGCAGTTCGGATAATCTAAATGATATTTGGAGTAGGATTATTTATTAAAATCTATCGCTAACTTCATTCTCCCCCAAGAAAGTATTTATTTACAGAAATCCAACCTGTTTGTTGCTTTGACAGATAGGACCTCTCTCATTCGTAAGACCTGAGCAAGACATGTTGTCGCATGGTAGATTATCAGTATCTTGATACAGTTATGAAGAAGAAAATCAGCTGCAGTTGGAGCAGTGTGGCCTAATCTGCCTGCACCCACTAGTGTGTCTGTTGTGTGGATGAGGTTTCCTCATTCTGAAATCACAGAATTAGAATGTTGGTCTCTAAGCATTTGTAAGAACATTTTTGAAGGGAATTTCTGAAAATCTGGGTTATTTTGAGGACAGCCACCATCCATAAACATGTGTTAGAAATTCTGAGGGTAAACAGTCTTATAAGATAAACAGGTTTTTTGGTTTAGAATCGAGCAGACAAGCGAGTGATTTTTCAGTATGCGAGTTCATGCCTTTAGAAGTGTATTGGTATTACCTGCCGTGCCAGCAAGTGAGGGACTCAGCGCTGCTCGGAGCCAAACACAAAGTGGTGTGAATGGTCGTTGTAAGGGGATTCCCTCTTCATGGACCTTGTTTCAAACCTTTTGCAGGCTTGGCTTCTGTTTCCAAAGGTGTTGAACTGTGCCAAAATGAATCATGTTTGTACAGTGAGTAGACATCAGCTCAATACAGGGACTATAATTTTCCTATTGGGCTAAGTGCAGGGAATAAAAAGCTAATTGATTATTTTAATTTTTTATTCACTACATCCAGGCATATGTTTTAGCTTTTGCTGTTTCTTTGCCTACTTTGCATTAGCTGGGCCAACCATTTAACACCCAGTCAGATTCCAAAACTGAATTAGACCAAAAAAAACCCCACCCAGAGTTCAGGCTGTGTTTCACCTTAATTGGTATTTATATAATCATTCTACAGCAGTACAGTTATGTTAAGGGGAGAATCTAGCCCTAATTTAAAAATAAATTCTAAAATAATCTATTTTAAACTATGTCCTCCTAGATTTAGTAAGTTAATTTTATTTTCTGTTCGCATTTTTTAAAGGCTAGTATCTCATTTAAGCATTTCAAAGTGAATTTGGAAATATTCCAGAATATTGATTATTGACTATGAGCTACATTCTTGCTTTAGCAAATTTGCAGAAAGCTCCTTTAAAGCGTGGATTAACTGAAGATCATCGTCAGCGAAATATGGCCCTGAGTCCTTAGGCTAAGAAAAGCACCCACTTGAATTTTTTCAGCTGTGCCTTCCGCAGAATGTTTATGAATGTCCCACTGGCTTTGCACACCTAGACGCAGGACTGGTCACTAGTTCTAAAGAGAGACATGTGCAGGCTTATGCTGATGAGAACAAAACAAGCATAGACCTTAAGTCCACAGATTCTGGTGCTGCTGTGATAGAAGACTCTGTTTTCATATTAACAG
>VYZW01010787.1:134610-160063 GCA_013401315.1 Balaeniceps rex | reverse complement strand
TGATGGTATAGTTAAAGTCTCTGTATCATTTTGACATTTTTAATGGCATATGCATTTACAGTGTAGCTCTTGTGTAAGCTTTAATCAGCTTTCTGTTCACATGTTGTTCCTATTATTATTTATCTCTATTATGGTAACATATAGAGGCTATCAACAAGAGCAGGATTAAACTGTGCTAGGCTTGGGTTGTATTTTCAAATGGCCTCTCTGTGCCCATAGGAGAAGTGTTGCTGGCGATCCTGAAGTGCAGCGGGTTTCCGTGACTCTGAGGCTGCTTTGCCCTGGATCTCAGAAACGGGAATCGCTATCACACACCAGCTAGGATTTGCCACACTGATGTATATAGGAAAAATATGTCTTGGTTGCTGAAGTCTTTGGTTTCTTCTGGTTTTTAATTTTCTAACTGGAACTACTAGATCCCAATCCCATAGCTAGTTATGCCCTTGAGTAGTCTCACACACCAGTGGTCCAGTTGAGCTCAGTGGAATTACTTCTGTGAATAAGTACTTGGATTTAGCTTATCAACTCTGTATCTGCCTACCTTTGTAAAGGTACAGAAGATACTACAGTGCAGATCTACGAGTTGTCACAATATAAATATCGCATAACATCCCAATGAAATCACATAGGTAAAGAATTTACCTGCAACTCCACAGTCTGTCACTGCAATATGGGACTTAAAGGAAAGGGGAAAAAGAAAACCAACAGGAACTGATAAACTTTGAGCAACAAAGATCTTATTTTCATGTGAGATTGCTGCAGTGTAAAATCAGGTGAGGATGATATTTCATTATCGCACTAACACATTGCTAGTGAATTTCACTCAATTCCCTTTGCAATTAATCAGCAGTGGATGAATTGATACTGCATTAAATGGCTCTGCTCATTGTGACATATATAGGGCTTGAACTGATAGCTAAAAGCAGAAAATCTTTACCATCTGAAGTAAAGACTTAAATCTAGAAGAGGCCAACTTGTCATTGTGTATATATGATCCCGTCACTAGAGAGACAACAGGATGTTCACCTTGGTTATACACACATGCTACATTCACCTTGGTTATACACACACACTGTTACTTGGGTTTCAAACCATTTAGAGAACTGTAGTCAAAACCTCGTTGTAGTTTTAGGAACATGAGAAGGAGCCTAACAAGCCCAAAGGCTGTGTCAGCCATTGTAAATGAGACCCGGTACAAGCCCCATCTTCTCGTAATTCCATTTTTTTCTGTGTCTTCCATGAGCATTCAGATGTACTTTAATCCTCATTTTTATGTCCTCTCCCTAATAAATCCCCATGAAATTCACATTCTTAGTAGCTATCTAGTATGCCAAGCTGTTTTATTTCATAGATAATTAAAACATTTTGGCTAGCTACGTTGGGCTAAACATACTGAATGTTACAACGTGTGCTCACTGATGCCTTGTACTTAGAAGCCTTTAGAAAAATCTAACTGCCGGCTGGTTTTCTGGTCACTGCAGGCTTCTTTTATAATCCAGGTTTGGGTTTTCATGATTTTACAAACAATTAGAGTAATTTCTGCTCTTTACTTCAGCATTTTGCTCTTCGCTTTGGCTAGATCGTGGAGTGAAATTTGGTACAGGGAGAAAGCAAGCATGTGACCAAATATAAACAGTAAATAAGTGTTCAAATAAGATTGAATTACAGAAAAGGAGTTGCGGTTGGGGCAGACACTGTAAATGTGAAACAAGATGCTTGAGCTGACGATGGGAAACGGTTTTCCCTTCCTACAAAAGGTTTGCTTTCTCCTTCACTTTCTTTCAAAGTGAAAAACACAAACCGAGCAGACAAGTCTGATGATTGGAGCACTCACCTGAGACATGGAAGACCAAGGATATAAGTCACAATTTCTAATGACTGTTATTTATTCATATTAAGCAAAATAATTGCAGCTGAAATTATATCAGCCCAGAGCAACGCACAGTCTGGCAGTCAGGGCTTTAATGTGAGGTGTGGTAATGTAGGAATCAAGTCCCTGAAGCAGGGAGGGTTAACTTTGATTCCTGCATTCCACTTCCCCGTGCAAAGGGCTATCGGCTATGCTTGTGTGGTTCAGATTTGTACCCTTTGTGGAGGTGCAGAACTGCATCCCTTGATGTTCAAGTTCTGCGGAAAACACATCAGTGTTTCTGGAACAAATTGCTGGGAAACTCCATCGGCTCCAGCAGATTTGCTCCCTGCCCCAGAAGGCTTACAGAGTCTTGGTGAATGTCTATGTGAAATAAAGATAGATCATCTCTTTCCACAGATTCTCAGTAATAATTTAAGACTTATAAAGAGTAAGATTTTGCTTGCTCGGCTCCCAGCGGTGTTAGTGAGGAACTATCATCCCTGTTTACAGCTGTGGGAAAAATGAGGCAAAGCAATAAAATATCTTGTGTGAGGCACAAGCAGGATGATGCACAGGGGTATGTTGCATGCCCTGCTTTCTGCAGGACGTGAAACCATCTCTCGCTGCATGTGCATCCTGTAAGACGCTGCGGATCCTTCTGGAGACCCTGGAATTGTCTTCTCATGGGTTTATTTTGGCCTTTAACACTGTTGCTCAAGAAACACAAGTTTCTAAATTGGTAATCAGCAATGTTAGTTGAGTAAAGTCTCTTTCTCTTCTCTTTCTGCTGAATATCCTCAGACTGACCATGAGTATCCAGCTTCTCAAGGAGAAGGACAAAAAGATTGCCAAAATTAACTGATAGATATAGTTGTCTGGTGTGGGTCTATAGCCATGTGCCGTAGAAGGGGAGGGCTGTGAAATTTCTAGGACAAGAGCTTGAGGCTTAAGTCGGCTTTACATTTACCTTGCTAAGTCTGGAAAGAGAGATCCAGGCCCGAGAAGCAGCGAGTGTCACCTGGGGATTAGTTTACATGTTTGCAAAGAGTTTGTGCAGACAGCTCTGTGGCTGGGATTACGCATTCGTTTCCTGCATGGCAGTGGATTTTACACTAGCAGAAGAGTTGTTGGTATAATTGAAACCAGCTCTCTGAGCACAACCAACTGTACCTGGAAGATGATCTGTAGCTGTGTCTTCACCAGGGGTTTTGCCAGCATCTCTATTCTGAATAGAATGATGATTTTCTTCACCCTTGACATAGCTATATTGAAAGGCTACTAAATGGAAGGTAGGAGTACTGAAGAAATCCTTGTTTTTCTGCTGACCATTTACTGAGGAGACCTTAACCTCTGGGTGACTGCTCTGAGCTGTCTGGTTAGTATGCATACATCTTAAACGGGTGTTTTGCAGGTGCTGATTGCTGTTTCTGTAGCAAATCAGGATCAATCTGTTTCTGTAATGCTGACTTCCCTCTCTCATTCTGCATATGGTCCACAAACAAGGAGAAGGGATCAGGCAGGATTGTCATGTGAAGGGTTCTCACTGTGCTTGAATGCATTCTGTAGGGAACTTGCCCTCCGTGTCAATGGCCATAGGGGTTGGGGCCCTTCTGTAATGCTAGTACATACTGTTACTAGCCCAGAAATTACCTGACATACGCACTCCATACCTTCATCCCTAAGCCTGGTTTAAGCAGCCTCATGAAATCCCATCTCCAGTGTTATTTTCTTCCCTACCATCTCTTTACTCCAGAAAAAAAGAAAAAAACAAACAACAAAAAAAAAGCAACACCAAAGGAGAAAACCTTCTTTAGATTATCGTATTTATTATCTTATGGGAACAGCACAAAGAAACAATATTTGATGACATTATTAAACCTACAGGGTTTGTTTGGCAATGCTACCTGCCAGTAACTACACTGCAGTCAGGATGTGATCCTCTGCATCTAATTCCACTATAAATTCATTCCTTCCAGCTATCTAAGACCACTAAGAAACAGGATATTAAAAGATTTTGGTCCTGATCCAATAAGGGTGTGAAACAAGTCCTCAAATTTAGGTATATAACTAGTGGTGTTGTCTCCTTGCATGCTAAAGTACATTGCTGGATCAGGGGGGTAGTTTTAGAAAGTTTGAGGGCCCTTTAGAAAGTTCCTGGTATTAACAGTGCCTCTGCCTGCTTGCCAAGCTAAGCGTAAGGGGCTGAGATGAGATGCTTGCGATGCACTTTCCTAATCATCTTGGTAAATGGCTGTATGTTTTCCAGGTTGCGATAGCGAGCACTGGGGACCCCACTGCAGCAACCGCTGCCAGTGTCAGAATGAAGCTCTCTGCAACCCCATCACAGGTGCCTGCGTCTGCGCGGATGGCTACCGAGGATGGCGCTGTGAAGAGCTCTGTGACCCTGGGAGCTACGGCAAGGGCTGCCAGTTTAAATGCCAATGTCACAACGGAGCTACCTGCGACCATAAAACGGGAGAATGTCACTGTGCTCCTGGATACACGGGGGTGTTGTAAGTTCAATGATAGGTGTATTTTACTCCGCATCATTTAACAGCCTTGCTTTGACCACTTTTAATGCAATGAGTAATTGGCAGAATTTACACAATCTCTATATTATACACTTTCCTTTGTAGAAATCAGGTAACAAAATTTCAGAGAGACTAAATAAAGGAAATCTCTTTTAGTGCTAATTATACCTGTCTGCATGATAAAAGAAAATAAAATTTACTGCTAAAGTGAACTTAAAAATCCATTGTATTTTCCAGCTTGTACAACAACTACCTGTTCCTAATTTCAGGATGTGAATACAATCCAAATTACAGTTGAGTTTTTACAAGCAATTGGACATCGACTCATTAGCAGTCCAGTGCAGTATCAAATGGGACTTACCATCCCCAATTTATTTGACTTTCAATCTAACCGAGGAGGCATTACTGTTAACTATATCAGCTTACTATCTAGGGGGTAAATTTTTAGCATAGTGAGCAGGGATTTAGCGGTGTGACTCCTATTAACTTTAACGAGAATCATGTAGCTAAATCCCCATCCACCACACTGAAAGTTTACCAGTAGGATTCACAAAATCTGCATATTAATTTTAGGACAGCAAGCAATAGTTCCTTGTTTAAAATTGCCCACAGTGTAACATCAGTTCTCATTAGAGATCTTTCAGTAGTTTCAGAAGTAATTATGGTTTTCAAAGTTATTTAAGGGGGAAAGAGAATTTAGTCACTGAATTTGGTTGGAGATCTATTACAGGTGACTTAATACTTTTGCTGTCTAATATTATTTGTTGACCTGCATGAAGGGGAAGGTAAAAAATAAAGACAATATTAACCCTCATAAATAAGTGATATGCCATTTGAATATTTTATTTAGTACCTGATTTCCTCATAGACTTGTGACCTCAGTCCTGGAAGCACTCACTGTCACAGACTGCTTACTATCAGGAGTGGCCCCATTGACATTAGTATGTAATTTCTCAGCAGTAAGTACTTGCAGGGCCAACCACTGATATGTTGTATGAACAAACTCATCAGAGGATAGTCAGTTAGGGGAAGAACCTACTGTAGTTTCAGAACCTGGGATTAGAGGAAGAAGCGATGCTGAAAAGCACCAATGTGCAAATGTAGGAGACGCTGGTTTTTGCAGGGACTAGCCTTGCACTGGCCCCCCATGAGTACTGAGAGAGACCCGACGAGCTTAAATAGCCTTTAAATGATGCTGAGTTCTTGCCAGTCCATTATACACTGCACATGCTAACATTTAGTGACTGGAGAAATTTCAAACATTTTGATCCCATCCTTCTATTCTATTTGCAGCTACTTTTATTGCCATGTCACATAATTCACAATGAGGTCTTCATCCTGCAATGCTTACTCTCCTGGGCTATTTTAATGGATATGAATTGTCTGTTGAGATGGGTGGAATTCAGTACGTGCATAAAGATTACACACATGCATCAGCCTTACAGGACTGGATCCATGGCACGTAAATAACCCCAGCAGAAATAAAAGAAATCTTGGCTAATTGATAATGCCAGCTGAGGCTTACTGAGGTTTCATAATTTGCATAAGGACTCCCATGATGACCTGTGTTGTGGATTTTCCTCATTTACTGTTTCCTGTAAGTTCTTTTAAATGATTTCTTTGTTTTTTGTTTCTTCTCTCTCCACAAAGGTGTGAAGAGCGCTGTCCCCCAGGCAGTCACGGAGCTCAGTGTGAATTGCGCTGCCCTTGCCAGAATGGGGGAGTCTGCCACCACATCACTGGAGAGTGCTCCTGTCCTCCTGGATGGATGGTGTGTAGTTTGTTCATACTCATCCCTCATGTAGAGGTTGGAATAGGAAGTTAATTGTTCACTGTCTCAGCAGACACCTTCCCTGTGTGCTTGTGATGCGTATCTGCTATTTCTTGTCACGAGGCTCTCAAAATTCTGAAACAGGGACCACGATTTGTTATGCGTGCACAGCACTTACACAGGCAGGCCACCAGTCTACGACTGGTAGCTACCATCGTAGAGTTAAACAACCAACAGTAAACCAAGCAGTGAGTTCTCATTACACTTCTGTGTGGGAGAAGAGACAAAAAAATTGTCTCTGAATTACAGTTCCTTGGAATATTCCCTGCACCCTTAGACACTGCCCTCACACGGGACAGAAAGCTCAAAGCTCAGCTCAACATTGTCAAAGGCACTGTCCTGTTTCCCCCTCAGGAGAGAGGGGGAGGGAGAAGCCAGGGGGAATTCAGTGACTCCGGCAGTCATTAAAGCAGGACTGTACGTAAGACACAGAGACCAGTTCAGCGTCCTGTCCTTGCTCAGGCATAATTCCCATTCTTTGCAATAGATTTGCTTGTATCAGGGGTTGCACTGGAGAGAGCAAATTGCCCTAACCTTTAGTCCTTTGTGTCGAGAAAGCAAGGCCAAACACTTTAAAAGTCCTCAACTTTATCAATAATGTAATAATTAACTGTCTTGGGGTTTGACAAGTCTCACAGGCCTACATAGCATTTAGCTGTACTAAATTTCTTGGCATTTTCCTGTATCTGACAATTAGTCTCTTGGCAATCTTGCTGGATTTTAATGCATACAAGTACTGTGAGTGTTTATTTTAATACGTGGAAGACCCTGAAGATCATCATACAACTATGGCTTCTGATGTGGACCTTATACCTGTTGAAACATTGAAGGGCTGTGAGAGATGTTTATGTTCCTTTAGATTAGTACAGCAAATGCTGCCTCCATTTGATCACAAAGCTGCTTTTAGTTAAAAAGCACCAACCATGAGATTCTGGTGGCTATCAGACGGCAACATGGCAGAAGAACATTGCTGCCCATAATTTTTGGTGGCAGCTGTGTATGGAAAATCTCTCTCTAACTGGAGAGTTAGAGTCTTTCTAACTCAGCCAGTCATGGCAAAGGTGGTGATGATATTATTCCATTTCAAATGACAAAGCAGGCAAAACTTTTCAGAAACTTAAGTAAGAATATGGCACCTTACCCTCAACTGGCATTCAGTGGAGACAAAGAAAAGGTACTTTCTAAAGAGTACTGGAACGAAAGCATAAAGGCAGCAATTCAAATATTTTTGAGGGCCTATCAGTCCACTCTGGCACTACCCCTAAGAAGTGATCGATAAAGTGATTAACATAAGCATTAGGGTATTTTTTCACCTCCCCTTATCTTCTGCATGCCGATATTTCTGAGGATCTGAGTTGTTTTGCTGTACTCTTCCTTACCTGTATTTTATCAAGAGTTTTCTCTTTTTTTGCAAAATTAAAAAACCACTAAAGAGATCTAAGAATATCAGAATAGAGCTGGAGGTTTTAGAGGTCTTTTAGGATCCAGCATAGACCCTAAAGAAGAACCACAGCGCTGGGGCTGCACAGCATCTATGGTCATGTATTCTGGCCCACTTCTGCCCTGTTCCTTACAGCTTGGAGTTTCTTCTCTGCATTTTTAGCGGCCCAGAGAGACTTTCCTGAAAACTGTGTTGTTGGCTGCTCTGTCCCCAGAGAAACTCTAGAGTTAACAACTGCTGTCTGAAACAAGCATAACTGAAAATTGAAGAGAGAGATCAAGTATTCTGGGGAAAGAAACTGAAATTATAAGTAAAAGCACTCAGCTTGTAAATGTTGAGATTTTAAGTATAAAGGGTCTCTCCAGGGTTTTAATGAAAAGCTGGTAATTCAGTACACAGAGAGAGAAAAAAAATTTTCATGCTATATTTTTAACTCTTGGTGGTTGGAATGGTTTGGGAAGTGAGACATGAGTGGGCTGTAAACAAGCAAGCAAGATGGGATTGCTAGACAGTGTTCATTTTATTTCACACCGTGGATAGTCTTTCTTTGACATCAGGAATTGTACTTGCTGATTTTGAGGCTTGAGACTGCACGTATGTATTGAATATACCATCATGTTGGAAGGAGAGAATTCCCCCTGGATTTTTACAAGTGCAAATCCACTTGGATTTTATTGCTGCTGGATGAACTGAGGCTTTTATCCTTTCCTAGGGTAGGCTTATTAACAGCAACTCAGTTCCCTTAGGGGCTTGGTTGCCTGTGGGATATGCAAGGGGAGGCAATAAGTTGAATAGGAGGAAATTCTAGGGTTCTTAGGTTCTTCCTCGGATCTGCCATCTTCAAAGCCTGGTTCTTTTATTACTTGTAATATTTCTTTCCTCCTGCTTCCTCCCACCCGGTGCAGACTCTCCCAGAAGCACAACAAGTTATACGAACTGTGTCCTGTGAGATTTTACTGTCCCATGGGTTTTTCACCAAGAAGATGATGACTAACAGCATATATTGTTGAACTAGTCAACAAAATGTAGCTTCCAGCATACTACAGTGTTGGGCTTTTTCTACTTCTGTGTCTTTGCGGCTGTGGGAGTTAGTGGGTGGCTGCTTTAGGGCCTCATTAACAATTTACAGGTTTAATTCTATACATCTTTCTCATTTGCAGTATTAAATTCTCCAAGCACTCTCAGGAAGTGGGGAGAGAAGTTGAATTTAGCATTTACAATGCTTCCCAGCAACACTTTTGAAGGGCTAGATCTGTGTGCTCAGGAAAGCAGCAATCTTTTCTTACATGACAGAACATTTGTCACTGGCAACACACCCTGTTTGGTCCCAGATCCCATTCTCAAGGCTCTGCATCATGGTACCATGTTAATACAACACATTCTGCTAATCACTTCTTTCTCACTGCCTCTGGGCTTCATGAAGCAACTACCATTTGTATTTTTGTCTGTTTGTCTTTCTGTGTGGATTTTAAACATGGGGGGTGTGAGAAAACGGAGCAGAAAAAAGTCTTTTCTATACTACAAAATGGTAATACTATAGCAAACAATGTCAAAAGCAGAAACTGATGAGATCAGGGCCTTAAAAAGGTGCTGATGGGGTGAACTTTACTGATTAGATGTATAAGCAGCAGAAAACGTTGGTCTGACATTTGATCCTCCAGAGAGGGATGTTTTGGATGCCCTTAGTACATATTAATGCAAAAAGTATGCCTAAAGATTCTCTTGGCACTGGGGGGATGCATCACAGAGTATTGCTTTCTCATCATTTGTTGATAGAAATCCTGTTCCTTTTGAGATGTGAAGAGAGAAAGTATTTATTATCAAGATAAATGGATGCTTGCATTTTCTGATATATGGTGTTGTGTATTACTCAAGTCCAGAGACACCATTTTTTTAACACTGTAATCCGAATGTTCTTGAACTGAGGCCAACCTGTCTATTGTACAGCCAAGGAGCCACCTATCACTGGTTAGGAAGGCTTGAAGTATCTGGTTTATGATTACGTGGAAGAGCAGCCTCTCCACTTCGGGGTTGTTGATATTGCTAAACTTCCCAAACTGTTGAGTGAGAACCCCAGGGAGTGAAAGCAGCCATTATGTTCCTGTTCTAAGTTTTGTCTAATCTGTGCCTTGTTCAAAACTCAGAGCCCCTGGGGCTTGGTTAGAGAAATAAGACTTCTGAGAGATTAAAATGAAATAATAATACGGACAGAAAAAGACCGTTTCTATCAAACACTGTGCACTGTGCATGGCACTGGCAGCAGCACCGCTTGGCTTCGGTTGCCAAGCATATTCCATTATGGGACCCCATCTTCAGATCACAGTGCTGCCAGACTTGTTTTGGCTGAAGTTTCTCAGCTGGATGCCAGCCTCAGATTTTATGTTTGCTCACAGAAAAAAACATTCATACAACTTCTAAGAAAGTCTCAGGAAACCCTTGTAAGGCCTTGATACTTGGCAGGGGACATTATGTGATACTTGGGGGAAAACCACCTGAGTTTGGCAGATAGATTCTCCAAAGACACAACCCGTGGTAAGCATTCTCTGCCTTGGGGCTGAACGGCTGGAACAAGGCTTGCCCAGCAATTGCTTTTCCTGTTGAGCAGTGCCAGAGTGCACAACCCAGAATGACATTCTGTCTTTTCTTCACTTTCAGGGATGGTTAAGCAGGGAGGGGAAGGAGGAAACAACTCAGACATGGGGATTTGGGTCCAGATGAAGGAGAGGACTAAAAAGGAGTCTGCAACAAGGATTTGGGGTGGACTGGAACAAAGAGGCAGGAGAGCAGAGGGCTGGGAGCATAAAATGGGGGAAGGAGGTAGCCACTGAGATATGGAGTTGAGGCAGGTCAGGGACTGAGGTATGGTTCCAAGGCTGGGGATAAGGAGCTGGGAGGATGTTGGATGATGCATCTAGCCAGCCTTCAGGGATTAGGCCGATATTCCGCCGCAAAATCACTTCTTCTGGCCAAAAGGCTGCTGTCCTGCTGATGTGGAGAGTCAAATTGCTTCTATGTCATCGCTGCTGGCTTTCTGCAACTATCCCAGTCTGTTGTTCCCATCCTACCTCCCCCGTGGCTTAGACAAAGCACTGGCAGATGCCGTTCTGTGCTGCTTGAAGAGATGAGTGTGGGGGCTGGATGAGAGTAGAGGGAATGAAGTAGGTAGGATCTGAAGATTAGTAGAGGACTCCTCCAGCAGTTGGGTTTGGTCTTCTTCATGGTTGGATGAAGTGGAGCTGTCTGAACAGGGGAGCTCATCATAGACTATCACAAGTAGCAGAACTTCATCCTCCCAGTGCAGTCTTTCTAACAATCCCCCTCTTCCCAAATGTCCACTTTGTGACACTTACCCAGGGTAGGTCCTTTTCTTTTCTTTTCTTTTCTTTTCTTTTCTTTTCTTTTCTTTTCTTTTCTTTTCTTTTCTTTTTTCTGACTCTCTATTTCACAGAAAAACCCCACCAGCACGTATGCAGCTTTGTAGCCTTCTCTGGTTGCCTTTAACCTCTCCCAAGCCTTCCTGGGTCTATTCAAGGGGCAGTGAGTATCCTGCCACCCCAGCTGCAGTTTACGGGGGAGACCCAAAGAAGAGAATTATCGGTGACTGAACAGTGGTGAGAAAAATCCCTTTTGGAGATAGGGTAGGCAGGCATTTACTCTGGTAGCAGAATTTTGAGACTGTCTTTAGCCCATCTTAAACAGAAAAAATATTGCTGCTACACTTAGATCTAGTTTTAGCAAGAAGGACGATAAATATCCAAGCTGCATATAGAAATTTATTGCGTTATGAATGTTGACTGAAATATTGCTCTTTCTGCAACCTTACCAGGGGCTGGTGTGTGCACAGCCGTGTCCTCCTGGAACTTTTGGAATTAACTGCAGCCAGGACTGTCCATGCCACAACGGAGGACACTGTGATCCCGTGACAGGAAAATGCGTCTGTACAGCTGGCTATATAGGAGACAGGTAAAAATCAAAACCCCAAAGCCTTTCATTTTAACCATGAATTGGCAATATTTATATCCCTTCTAGGACAATCTTACTCTCTGAAAAATGATGTTATGTTCTATTGCTCCAATTAGGTTCATCCGTCTGAAGCAGTTCAAGCATTATAAATGTGGCAATGTTATTACTTTTTATTGCAATGCTCTCCATTTACAGGTTTTTTTAATATAACTTTTAAAATTTAATGGATTAAATTTAATTTAGATATTTACAGTGATAAATTTAATAGAGAGCATTACATGTTTACAAGATATGTAAATGAACTGTATTTATACACATTAATATCCTCAAGAGTAAGCAATGCAGCAGTTTAGTGTTTGCCTCAGCCCCTCTGTGCTGCTGCAGCACTGATCCATCTCAGACACCAACAAAAGGTGATAAATCCTCAAAATTTATGAAGAAGAGCCTTCACGCATAAATCGATCAGAGCAGATGATATTGTTTTACAAAGGTGTCATGGATTTAGCAAAATGACTACACAGCAAAGTCAAGGTGGGATTGTAACACATGTGGGCTTAGCCCTCCAGCTAATCCTGCCAGCAGGGCTAACAATGGCGGGGAAGCTGCAGTTAAACAAGCTGTCATATGCATTTTTCACTAGGGGTTGGACTGTGTCACCAGGGTTTCCTGAAACTGTGGGCATAGCTCACTAGCGTATGCCATGCTAAAGCCCTTTCTCCTATATCTTCCCTTTTTTTATTAGCTAGAACAGGCTAGTATCTGTATACTGACATAAGCTACAATTACACTTTTATGCAGCAAAGCTCATTGGAATTTCTCATTTCTTGCTTCATTGTACAATCAGCAAGTCTTTATAGCACACAAACAGCCGAACCTTCAACACTGTGCTGGGGTTCAGAAGGCCATGTTCTTTCCCATTAAATGTGGAAGTTCCTTGTTTCCATTTTATCAACAGTGGTAATTGGAGGGGGCTCTGGAGATTATGGCAGGATTTGCATGTGGTTGAATATGGTGGAAATACTAATTATTTCAAATTAATTTAGTGGAGAAGACATCGATGTGTCTCTCTTCCCCCATCCTCCATCTGGAGACAGTGATTTCAGCCATAGGGTACCATATAATTACTGTTGCTAACCAAAGCTTTCTTTTTCTCTCCTTTTGGAGACAATTTCACTAAAGGAAGCAACTGTGCAGCCTGGACACTTATACTGGTGACCACACTTCAATCGCAAGCCGTCCCCAGTCCTGGCCATGCTCAGGAAGGCTGACAGAGGCCCTCTAGGTCTCCTCATTTGGTTGTTGCAGACCTAGATCGATTTCTGGCTGTAGGTGAATCAACAGCGTTAGAGCTGTCGGGAGCTCCCAGCCTGCAGCTGAGCCAGCTTCTTTGCTCAGCTGCCAATATAGCCCCCAGCTGCGAGGGAGGACATGCAGCAGAAGAGCTGGCTCTGCTACAGGCGTGTGGCACAGGGAAAGAACAGTAACGGAGCTGCTGAACTGCCTGCAACACTTACACACTCCAGCAGGAAGAGGAAGGACCTTTGGGGACGAGGAAAGGAGATGGCAAGTAGAAAGCAGAAGACCTAGTTCTGCCTGCTGACAAAAGCAGAGGTTTTTGCCACTGATCGCCCTTAGAGAGGGGCTGGAGAAGGCGGCTCAGGGGAGAGACCAAGCAGAGGAGGCACTACAGGGCAGACCTGACAAGAGTTCATAAGAATTGTACTTGAGCAAGTGGGAGTGTGGGCTCTTCGGATCTGTACTTGGGAGAAAGTGAGAGAGATTTGGACTCTAGAGAGAGATGTGGCTGGGGAAGACAGAAGCAGGGAGGGAGAAAATAAGGCATGGTCAGCTGGAAGAGGTGGAAAAGAATCCAAGGGAAGGTCTCATTGTGGACCTGCACCCAAGCAAACCCCTTAGGAATGGCTCGCCTTCCTCCTCCTGGAGCAGGGAAGTCAAAGATAGACACTGAAGGGAGAGGCAGAAGAGCAGAAGTGCAGGCGTGTGGAAGGATGAATGAGAACAGGAGAAAGTTAGGTGAACGGGCAGTTCCGAAAGCTTTTCTAGCAGCAAGGAAAAACTGTATTAGCCTAGAAATTCCCACCTTTCAAATAGGTTCTCAGAAGGTTAAAACGTGTTTATCTATCAGCCTTTAATCAGTCTTCGATAAGGGAAGTGAAACCTTAGGCCCATTATAGTCAGTTGGAGTTCTGCCTCTCACTTGGGCTAGGACAGCACATTGCCTGTAATGGCTTGCTCTGAGCAGGCACGCATACCCTTGCCTTGCTGTTAACTACAGTTAGCTAATGGCAGATTGCCTATTGATTTCAGTGAGGGCAGGAGCAGGCACAAGGTCTTTAAAAAGTGTAAATTGCTTTCCTTGGTTCTGTGTTCGTACAGCATGGACAATGGGACAGATTAGTCAGCGCCATTTTAACTTAAAGTCTATTTTACTTTCTGGATCTCGTGCAACTGTTGCAGTGTTACAGTATAATTGCAAATATAGCAGGAGAATGCTGCTGCACAACAAAATACTGTTTTCTTAAAAATTTTACAAGGCACTGAAAAAATTTTCGTAATAATAACAGATATTGTGAATAACAACAATAAAAATGTAAACACTTGCTCTACTATCATCTTTTTTAATTGTCAATAAGTACTATATAATACCACAGTTTGTCGTCTTGTGCAGAAGATAATAACATAGAGTTAGATAAATATTTGTGCAGAAGAAATGGTCATAAAGGTCTAGGTACGTGTAATTGCCACGCTTTGTTCCCTACCTGTTTTCTAGGAACTGGCACTGCACTAAATATGTGGGAAATGGGCAAGCGCTATTAATAACTCCGGGAAGCTTTGTGCTCTGCTAAAATGACTGGGTATGTCATGTAAATGCACGTTTTGCAAACTGGAAAGGAGTAACAGCAGAAGCACAGTTAGAAGCTGGGGATGGGGTGTCTAAGAATTCAGTGGCTGACAGGAAAAGTGAACATACAGTTTTAGCTTTGTTTTCCATATTGCCATTAGACCTAAAGATTGAATCTTAACAGAATAAATACCACATTTGTTATAACAATATGAGCAGACTTATTCTCTTGTTCTTGTGTTTGTACCTGTATCTTTTATCGACAGAATGGCAATCTCCAGGTTAGTGGATTTTGGATGGCTTTTAATGTTTGTCTGTGCTACATAAATGTGATCACTGTTTCAAAACAAACAAACAGAAAAGCCTAAAAAACTTCACAGCATTATTCCATGAAAAAAATTTATCTGGAAAAAATGTAGGTGTATGTACTAAGTTCATCTGTTAAGCAGGCTGTCTTCTGTTTAATATTTTGTGAAATTGCTTCCATTAATTCTACAGGTGACAGCCATATTATCCTATCCCAACCCAAATAATTATAGTACATATTAAAGTTCAGTGGATATTATAATACGAATCTCCCCAGATAGGCAGAAAGCAATGTAAATTAAACAAGAAACATAACTAGGGCTTAGCAGCTCATTTTGTAATTTAATTGAACAATGTATCTGGTTGTTAATGGTGCTATGGACACATTAGATTGATATGTTGCAAAGGAAAGATGTTTAAGTAGAAAGCTAATTCCTGCTGTGATTATTCTTATGTTCCAGAGGAGTCATTATTAGTATTCTTTGTATAAAATTCATTAGCGGTAGCTGCTTGATCTCCAAATAAATAAGTTGGTTAAATTGTTAGTAGAAAAAGGCTAATTATGTAAATGGATTAGGTCGTCAATATTTCATTTCCAGATGCTTTTCTCCCTGCTAGGTTATGCTTCATCTTCTATAAATATAGAATGATATAGTGCACTATTGACTAAGTATTCATCTCGTTGAGTACAGTGCTCTCCTGCTAACTAGTAGAGCTGTATACAGCAATGGAGACATAAGGCATCTTAATATGGTCTTCATTGCATTTCATTTGCTTTAAGTGTTTCAGTCCTAACGTTACCCATTCTTTGCTGGTTATTCCCTTCGCAGCTGAACCACCCTGAGAGCAGCAGGGCTGGCAGCCAGTGCCGCCGGTGATTCCCTGGGCCCTTTCCCTTTGTGTTTGTCACAGGCTCCTCTCTCTTTGGGTCTCATATGAACTCCTGAACTTGGGCTGTGTAACTCGTAACTGTGTTGATGCTTGCTGCAGTTAAATCACTAGCTGGGCCTTTTGCTTTGTTCGTTTATTTTTAGTAAAACGTGGTAATCTGAAGCTGCAAAAGTAATGCTCTTCTTAGATACTGACTGTGTTCCTTGCAGTTTTGCCTGGCTTGCATCACACATTAATCTTTTATTACTGATCATTATATTAACTCTCACCTGCCAGCTGTGAAATGACCTGCAGAAAGACATTTAACAATTGCCTCTATCCACTGAGTTTACAGTATACACTTTAATCAATGCTCAGGATTAAATTAATGCTGATAGGCAATTTCCAATATCTGGCGTCCATGCGATAAGGGAATTGGGCTTTTCTGGGCTTCTTTTTCTTTTTTTATTAACTGAAAAGGCCTATCTACATTTCACGGTGGATCACGTAAACTGTAGTACTGACTCATTGCAGAATTTTGAAACTGCTGAATTATGTCAAGCACAGAATCAGTTGCTTTCTTTAGGACCTTAGTTGGGCTTTTCAAAGTAGGAAATACTACGAACACTTAAACAGGTTGTGTAGGACAATGAAACAGACTTTTTGTCAGATTTCATAATGTATCCAGGAGGGAGATATTTTAAACAGTGCATGGAAGGTGCAGTTTAAAACAATCTGTGTATAGTGTTTGCAGGTTCCATTTTTATGTGTATCAGATATTAAAAATGTTGGCAATTTTGGAGAAGATACTACCTAAGGAGCGTGAAAGTCATTTGTCTTGAGATTTTATACTACTGAGCATCTCTGGAGTAAGGGATGAAAAGCAAATTTGAGCTTTAGTTACTCAGAACACACACAAAAGACAAAGGAGTATATTTTCTCCTAGCTGGCATAAAGCTGGCGCAATGACAGCATAGAGGGAAAGTAAGACTATACGTTGCTGGAGAACTCTTTACTCAATATTGCTTAATAGACCACATTCCCTTTCAATCCTCATTATCACTAAAAGGAGCATATGCTTTTAAAGACGGTGCACAATCCTTCGGTAATGAAGAGAAAGCAAACAGATGAGGGGTTTTTTTATAAAGTATCTTATTCTATATCAATTTCTTATGGTTGATGAATGGAATTGTCAAGGTCCAGGAAACAAGAATGCACTTTGTTAACTAAGGTAATATTAACTAATGCAAATTTTGCAGGCTATAATTGGACAGAGATTAATGCACTTTCAGTTAACAGCAATTTACGTGCCCAAGATATCACATCACTCCAATGATATCATCAGTTCACAGTATATTACTTAAAAAAATGAGCGATGATTTTGTACTTAATTCATTAATAAAAACATTCCTGCATAAAAGTCATAAGCAGACTAGCCTATAGCATTTGATTGGATCCTGTCTCACATATTTCATTGCAGGTGTCAAGAAGAATGTCCTATTGGGACATATGGCTTTCAGTGCACCCAAAGATGTGACTGCCAAAATGGTGCAACGTGTTATCATGTAAATGGAGCGTGTATGTGTGACCCTGGATTTAAAGGGATTTATTGCCAAGAAAGAATGTGTCCAGAAGGGTTTTATGGCCTCAAATGCAACAAGAGATGTCCTTGCAATATTACCAACACTCTCAGGTATGTACATCATATTATATACTAGTGCAGGGACTGGTCAAATAAAAGCATTGGGAAAAAATGCAATTAACTACACCTACTCCCTTTTTCTCTGTGTTTTTAATTAAGAACACAGACAGTTCCTCTGGATTGTGACATTTGATTTAAATAACCTCAGGTTTGGAACCATAAGCCTCAGTCCAGCCAGCTACTAAGCATGTATCTGTTAACTAGTTAAACAGTTCTGCTAAAATCTGAAACAATCTGACATATGGCCTTATCCTCTAACTGCAGTCTTGTAGGCATAAGAACTATCATATGATGCCCATATGTATGTATAATAACCCACTGAAGTTTAAAAAGTATAGATATATTTATTCAAATCCATCATTTTGGCTCTTTTTATGACATGGGTTTTCTTGTTAGATCTATAGGCAGCAAGGGGACTTTCAAAATGAAACCTAATTTGCTTCAGTTTATGTCTCGTGGCAAATTACCTTGTTGAAAACACTTGAGGCAGAAGTATAAATAGACTGAAATCAATATCCCCAAGTCAGTCTATGGAACTGTAACGAAGTCGACATTGTCAAAATAGACATCTCTTCTCTTCTCTTCTCATGTGTGCCTATTTTTGCTCTTCATTCAGTATGTGTATGTGTGAAATAGTCAGGAAAATAAATATCAGGGAAGTATACCTAAAATGGAATAAGCCTCGCTTAAAAGGTCAGGTTTCGATGTTTTATTCCCTTTTGCTTTTTATAGGATCTGATTCTTGAGGTTCTCATTACTAAGAGCTGGAGCCACAAACAGACTTGAGCACCTAACATGAGATAGGTTGAATTTACTTTCCTGTTGCAGGCTTGAATAAGTTTTCCGAACCCTGAAAAAAGGAAGAATTTAAGACTCTTCCCTGTTATCCTATTTGTTACCTTTTGTAACTCCTTGCCTTGTTTACCGACTGCTGGAATTGCTATTTGGAGATTCCTCGCTCCTTCACATGCAGTAAAGGGAGCCTGGACAGCAAAAACACCCTGGCCTGAGCTATTCTGGTGGACCAGAGTGCCCACATTTCCTTACCATGCCTGCAAGATGCTGAGCCCCTCGGCTCCCACTTGATTTCCTCTTTTTTCTGTCCATTACTGTTAAGCATTCATAGCCAATTCAGGATTGTGTAGGCTTCAGAGGGAGGTGGGGATAATTGATGCCCAAGCAAATATGCCCTTGATACGGACATTCTTCAATTTTAAACCAGACAGGTAGGGACCTGACTGTCTTGCTGATGATGACAAACCTACCTTGCAATCTTGCAGCCTGCTAAAATATAAACACTCTCCTCAATTACGTATGCAAGCAGTACCACCTAATTTGTGTGCCTGCACACACACACATATACACATGCACAAACACTTCAGGCAAATCTGTTTGTGTGCTTGAGATAGACTCTATTTGTCTCGGTCTTGGAAATAAACAGGTGATCTTTCTTGTGAATTCAAGTTCAACTGTGAGTGGTGAGGTTTTGCTTAAGTGAAAGCCAGAGCTCACAATGGATTGTTTAAAAGCCTTGTAATTCTGATGATAGGAGTCCTCTACAGAAAGATAGCTCGAGGTCTGTTGGGTTTGACAGCGAGGATCCAAAGTGTTCGACACCTCAAAGGTAGCTCTGTACAACAGGCTTCTATCACTTCTGATTATTTTGTGTATCATGAAGTCATTGCAAAAAATAACATCCCTAAGGCACGAGCTGAGCATTATACACAAAAGCTTAACGCTAACGCTGTGTGGTACTGAGGATAGGGGATGTCTCAAGAATTACTGCAGAGTGAGCTATGGTGTAAATTCCTGCGTGTCACACTACTCTGCAGTACCTGCCAGAGTGCATGACTTAAACCTGCGGTAAACACAAGGTAAACTGCTCCTCAGTGAAAGCTGTTCTTCACGTGTACTGGAGGGTCAGAATATGCTCTTGGACAGCAGCTGACACAGTATGTCTTCAGCCCTTCTCCTAGCCTGCAGAAACCTGTTTGTGTGCCCATTTTTCCAGAAAGGTGTAAATGAGAGGAAGGACTACAAGCCACGGGCAAGGCTGAGTTTGGCTGCTGTTTCTCAGCTAAGTGCTCATTTCATTAAGAGTCATCTAAGTGGGGGAAGAAAGTGGGTTTGAGGGTGCAAGAATTCATCCTGGGTTACTCAAAGAACTAGCTGGGAGATGCTCTGGGGGGTTGCCAGAAGATCCTTCCTGAAAGAGCAGACTAGCACCATCCAGCTGTGAAGAAAGGTGAGGTCTTAAGTTTGAGAGAGCTCAGAAGGTGGAGGATGAATCCTCTCACAGCTCTTTTCTGGTCATTCTTACACACCGTGTACCTGACCTGTGTCTGCTTGCTGTCTAACAGATATATTTTACACCTTCCTTCCCATCACTGCTCCGTCAGCTTCACTTGCAGCATCCTCCGCTAAGATGGTATCTCCATTTCCTTAATAAATGAGTCTAGTCTCTCCATTGATAAAATCTCCCTTTTTCCTACATCTTATCACTGCTGTTATGGAACAAAGAGATATCAGCAAGCTGTAGATCTGCAAATGTTTTTTCATTCATCCATGGTATTTCAGCTTTCCACTTTTCAACGAGCTCCTCAGCGTGCTGTCAATTTCTGAGCTGAGGAGTGCCAGAGTTGATGGAAAATGACCTTCTCCAAAGGCACTCCATATTCTGAACAAATCCTTTTACTGATTGTTTAACCAGTACCATGCAGCACACTTCCCACCCACCTCCTCCCATTCCTCCCCTGAATTTTTATCATTACTGGAACTGTGGTCTTCCTAAGTGATTCATTTACTGACAGCCGTCTATTTTCCCCAGAAGCAGTTTAAACTGTTGGGTACTTGTTGTGATACCTAAGTGTGTAGGTGTTGTGGTTTAACCCCAGTCGGCAGCTAAGCACCACACAGCCGCTCGCTCACCCTCCCCCCCGCTGTGGGATGGGGGAGAGAATTGGAAAAACAAAGTAAAACCCGTGGGTTGAGATAAAGACAGTTTAATACGGCAGCAGAGGAAGAGAAAATAATAATAATAATAATAATAATAATGATAACAGAATATACAAAACAAGTGATGCACAATGCAATTGCTCACCACCTGCTGACCAATGCCCAGCCTGTCCCCGAGCAGCAATCACTGCCTCCTGGCCAACTCCCCCCAGTTTCTATACTGAGCATGACGTCGTATGGTATGGAATAGCCCTTTGGCCAGTTGGGGTCAGCTGTCCTGGCTGTGCCCCCTCCCAGCTTCTTGTGCACCTCCTCACTGGCAGAGCAGGGGAAGCTGAAAAGTCCTTGACTTAGTATAAACACTGCTTAGCAACAACTAAAACATCAGTGTGTGATCACATTATTCTCATGCTAAATCCAAAACACAGCACTATGCCAGCTACTAGGAAGAAAATTAACTCTCTCCCAGCCAAAACCAGGACAGCAGGATAATTATATAAACACTTGAAAGAAGGTGAGGGAAGCTTGCTTATTTCTGTCAGTGGTTTTGACTCATTTGATCTGGTTATTGGATTGCTGGCTGGAACAGAAAGTTCTGGGGGCTTTGAGGAGCTGGTTGGGGAGGAACATTAAGAAATACACAATCAGCTTTTCTATTTTCATAGATCTATCTATTTTAATGTCTGAAGAGACCAGTGTGATCATCTAGTCTAACCTCCTGCATAGTAATGGCTGAAGAACATCATCCAATAATTTCTGCATCAAAGCACGCTGAAAGGCACTTTGTACAGGACTTTTGAACAACCCCAGAATTAGGTAATTTAGAATGTGCTGGTGACTTGGACTGTCCTTCCACAGGAAAGGACACACCTGTAAAAAATTTCCCCATGGAAAAAGCCCATGTTGAGACAGCCTACAACAGTCAGAAAGGCATAATCCTGGCTTGGTCTTCTGAAAAGCAGAGAGGGAACTGACTACCTGGAATAGTCTCAGCTACCCACCCTTCTTGAACACTGGTGTGGAGCCAGTGTGTGGAGCCATACGCCTTTAGTAATGTCTTTCCCAGGTCAGAGACATGAGAAGGGAAGCAAGACATGGTGACCTCTTAAGCCTTGACACTTTCCTACTGTGACAAAGTCTAATGAATCTCCAGAGGCTCTAATTATTGCCTCAATACTGAAAAGTTTGGAAGGACCAAACTCCATGGACCTTACATGAAGTTTTGCCTTGACCTAAATCAATTATGTGCTTGAATGAGGCTGGCTTTGAAGACGTGCTGGACTGAAGTAGTGGCCCTACAGTCTCATTGTGGCTACTTCTTTAAAAGCAAGAGGGCATTTTAGTAAGGGAGACTGAATGTAGTATTGACACTAAAAGCCAGAAAATACTGTTAAAAAGGATTAGGGTTGTTGTTAATTAAGATGAGATGACTGGTGATAGCATATAAACAGAAAGTCAGGAAATTTACTGGGAAGACGTTGTTTTGGCCAAAAGGTTCAGAATTTGGAACAGACTGTGCTGTCTAAAGCATTTCTTTTCCCAATTTGCCTTAAGAAAGTTAAATTACCTGGTTTCCTCAGATTTTCTCAAAATTAGATACTTAAAGAATGTAAAGGTCAAAAATTACTTTCTGTTTTTCAGTTCAGCTAGTACATTTTAAAAAATAAATCTTTTATTGCTGTAAATGTGGCTCAAAAGCCAGGGACCGTCCAGCAGCTTCCAAAGTGCAGCAAGAGCCATGGAACAATTTCCTTCTCATGCCATGTTGTGCGCTGTGGACAGCTTCCAGTTTCCACCTCTGCTTGGCCGAGTGCCAGAGAAACACTTGGCTGCTTGCATTCACTCTAGGTTTTCTACACTATTCCTGTTATGCAAGAGATTTGAAGAAATAAAAGTTGTTAAGATTCGATGCAAAATACTGATGTATAACACTGCCAAACTCTTTCAAGAGTGTAAGGTTCCCTTCCTGCTTGCAGCAAGTGGTTGGAAAGCAGATGTTAACAGGTTTGCCTTCTGCGATCCTTTCAGAGGCCTCACGTTGTCTTGCCCATCCATTAAGTGATCCTTCTCCAGAGGAATTTTTTGTGTTTCTTAATTTCAGTTTATTGGTGGCATGGAGAAGTGCCTTACACATGCTGCACCCCATGCTGGCAAAACGTTACGTGGACTTGTGACCTTGCAAGGTACATTCAGGACAGGAAGGGAGGAATTACACAGGAAATTCACATTGCCAACTCTATTTCCTATTCTTTGCTTTAACACATTTGCCATTAAGTGCCTCAAACTTTTCAAATGCAGCTAGCATTTAGTTCACTGGACAGTCTGGATGCATAGATGGCTGGCTGGATGATAGATGAGTTTCCTAGCTGTAGTTCTATGTCTAGGTACGTAGTTTATACAGAATGAAATTTTACAGAATACCGGTATAATGAGAGAAGAATTCTTAACTCACACGTACCTGCATACCTGTATTTCTACAGCATGAGCTGCAATTATGTAACTCTGATGACTTTAATTACGGGAATAGTTCATACATACCAGAATAGAAAAAACAATTAATAATAAAAACTTAGTACTATTTAATGATATCAGCTGCAGATCTTAAAAGGGATTCCAAAGGAAGTAAGGCATCATTTTACAGATGGGAAAGATGAAGGCAGAAAGAGTAAGTTACATGGCCAAGATTCCCTGGCAGGATTGGGAAGAGAACAGCTGTCTTCTGAATTTTGGTTAAGCATCTAAATCACAGCCGTCTTCAAGTTAACACTGCATCAGGGCACTGTAATTGTCGAACAAGTGTTTGTGGTTCAGGGCATTGTATTCTTTGTATCTGAGACGTCTCCTCTGTCCCCTGGTTGGACATAGCCTGCAACCTCCTTTCAGACCTAGCTATGTAGGTTTGAGGTCCTGCCATAACGCTATGGTGTGTGTTAATGTTTGGCTTGCCAAAAGCTTTGGACAGCTTTATTCTGCTACTGTCAAGGAGAAGTTTCCCTTCCTGTGCTGTACAGTCTATTGACCAACTGCTGCTACCTACCCAGAACTGTTGTTGCGGGTACCATAACTCTGGAATTTAATGTAGAGAGTTTTTCCTAATCCTACAATGCCAGCACTCTGTAAGACAGCAAAAGACAAGTATTTCAAAGCACTGAAGGACTACAAGTGCTTGGCCTAGGAGAAAAACAAAACTCTGATATGCTCAGGCTGATAATAAAATTGTTCTTGCTTCAATGGGAAGATTGTATGGATGCAGGGACCCAAACATCTGCATTGGACTTTTCCTAGCTCATAGCCTCATAAAGGAGTGGAAAAAGCTTTAGGGGGGCAGAATATGGTCTCAACCTTCTACTGGACCTTGTTTTGGAGTCCAAGCCCCCTGCCTCCTGCAGACTCTTCTGCAAAGCCTCTTTGCTTCTTGCGTCTTATTTTAGTGCGTGTTAGGATGATTTTTAGTCCTTAATGTATATCTTGCATCCCATGCAAAAAAGCTGTCAATTTTGATGAAGGAGCCAACCTTGGAGTAGAAATTCTTACTGAGTATAGTATTTTCAATTGAATTGTCATAGACTGATTCAAACTGCCACGATCATATATTATGTTTGAAAGATTTAATTTAGCCAACAGATGCAGTTCTCATGGAACCGTATGATACATGCAGTAGTAGTGAGAATAGAGAAACAAAAAATCCACTTTAAAATATTTCTTTAATGTTTAGCTTTCTGCTCCTATTAGGTAATGATTAATAGACGCAGAGGGGGAAAAAATGAGCTTTTATTATTTTCATCTGAATGTTAAGAGGTGCTTTGTGAACAACCATAATTTCAGGGACTGCTTTGTCAGAAGAATTTCATGGATGGTAGTTTGTTAAGCTGATGAATTGTTTTAATTAGTCAGTAAAACACTATTTATGATGAAACATATGACACTCACAAAATTTGATCATTCTTAGTCACAACAGTATGTGCCTAACCTCTTCTACCAGTAATTGCCAGAAACATACTTGGAAATTACATTTTATGAGGTTGCCTTGAAAATTAACATATACGATATTAATTTTATAGGTGTAAAGAAACCCATTCAGTCATGTCTGCAGTATTAAACTATAGCAATAAATAGTCATAAAGGAAAATAAATAGTTTCTGTGAGGCAAAAAACCCAGGAGACAGGTCCATAGAGAGGTGCCACCTTGCAGAACTCTATTCTTTCTTGTTCTGAGAATAATAGAGAAAATCTGATTTGTAGCAATATTATTTCTCATCTTTCTCACTGAGGGCTAGACAGGGCTGTTATGGTACAATCTTGTGGTGCAGAGGCCCTCAGCACACTGCGCTTTCAAGTGAAGCCTTACACTCCCAGCTGGCCTCAGACAACATGGAGTCCTTTTCCAAAGATCAGATTGGGAATCCCTGCATCCCCTGCTCTCTCTTTTGGCCACCTCAGCTCCCCAAACTAGACATCCCCCTGTGCTCTCCCTTCCCTTCTCCATCCCTTCAAACCAGGACTTAACACATCCCCAGCCTTCCCCCCCTTTCCTAGCCCCCAGCCACAGCCTCAGCGCGGCTCTCCTCCTGTGGGAAGTTAGTGCCCTAAGGAAACCAGGGAGATGCTCTTTCTGTTCGTAGAAGAGAAAATGATGAATAAAGATAAACTGTTTCATAACAGGAGGAACAAAGGGCTAAGTCTTCCACCTACCAGATGCAGAAGGACCAGGCACTGTCCGGTCTTTTGGGCTTGATTCTCCTTTCTACTTTTTTCTCTGTGTGCTCTCACAACAGTGTGGAATTGTCTGAATCAAAATGAAAGCCAGAGGATTAACGTTGGGCAGCAATGCTCATTATTCAGCATAAAGGAACTTGACTCATTTCCCTGCACAGCTAAGATTTAGTCCCAGGGCTCCTGTTGACTCCTGCCCCAAATAAATCCCAAGGCTTCAGGTAGTGATCAGTTCTGTTCACTATGGCTGAATATTCCCTGCAAAACTCTTTTTCCAAGGAGATTTTTCCCTTCCAAAGCACTTTCCTTTCTACCTCTCCCTGCTGAGAAGTTATGCTGAGGTGGCACTCACTTTTAAAAAGAGAAGAGAAGAGAAGAGAAGAGAAGAGAAGAGAAGAGAAGAGAAGAGAAGAGAAGAGAAGAGAA